>JBBPJU010000830.1:0-16694 GCA_038088875.1 Austroboletus festivus
TCCCCAAGCTAGAGAGCTTGAGAAGTCGTCCTGCATATCCGCGAAATGTCCTGAAGAAGAAGAAAAAGATGGCGCATCTAGCGCCTCTGGGTACGGAGTCGGGGACCGCCTCCATCGTTCCGTAACACCTCATGTGAGGTGTAGCATTTGCAGATCTTGATCTGCAGTGCCTCTTCCCTTCCACATATAGGATCTATACCATAGGGGATCACTATAAATATGGTAGCCATCTGTACTTGTAGCCTTAGCTAGATCTACGCAATCACAAGTGTGGTGTCTAGTTACCTCAGTGTGAAAGAGTCACTGCAGCGAACCTCTAGGATTTCTATTAGTCTTCACACTACTATTGAGTATGCGCTGCGATAAAGGATCAGATTAGGTGTCATGCTTGTCCAGCATAACACATGCCTATTTAATTTCTGCATGCTTCTCTTCCATTCCATGGCAGTGCCATGCTTCCTATGACTCAGACTGACTATTATCGCACAGCCTCTATGGTATGATTCTATTTCTCTTTTATCTTATTGGCTGCCACACCTGGCTGTGTGCATTGCCCTTTATATATAATTCAGGATCATATCCTATTGGTTCCCTATTTAGAAGTAGTACAAACATGTACATACAATAGAGTAGTATATAAAGGCCTAGGAGTGCTAGACTGGATCCCCAGTTTAGTGGTCTTGGAGATTTCCCTCTCTTAAGACCTTTCTCTAAAGCTAAAAAAGATCACTACTAAGTCATTGTAGTCAAGACTATCATCTGGGATTACTAGTGCTTGAGGCATTAGGATCTTGAGGTGTTTTATTACCACTAAACTATCTACCACTGTTGAAGGACTCTGGGACTAATGCAAGAAGAACTACTTCCCCACCATTCAAAGGAACCGTGCTATTGACAAAGCCCAACAGTAAGCTCCAAAGGGATTCAGCTTGTGTTGCTAGGGACAGGTACTGATAAGACTAGTGCCTACAACCCACATCATAGAGCCTTCATACGGCCCCACTGTTGGGCATACTAGAAGTGAGGAAGCACAACAGTTGTTAGAAAACATCTACAACAACTTGTATGGAGGTCTTAGATACCCAAATGAAGAAGAAGAAGTTGACCCGAATGACCTGTGGCCAAACGGTCATATCCCATCTCCGCCACTGACCCATCCAATAGGCAATGGCCTATTCCTTGAAGAAGTACTAGGGAGAGAGTGCATGGCATTAATAGAAGAAGCTAAGGTACAGCCTATTTGAAGAAGAAAGGTATATGAAGCCAACCCTGCTAAGGAAAGACTAGAGCAGCCACTCTTGAGACGAGGCCCTCTCTACATTAGACCCTACTTATGTCCAAAGTCAAAGTTGAAGAAAAATCCTAGATATCTACCTTACTAGGAAATCACCCACCATTCCTTCCCTATATAGATCCACTTCTTTCTCTAATTTACATCATCTTTACATCCTCGATGGACTAAGACTCGAAGAAGAGGCTTTTCATTATAAAAGAAGAATAAACGAGCTCTGTGCTCTTCTTGATAAGCCAAGACCTTTCACCGCCTGAAAAACCCCTCCCCACTTAAGACTAAAGTATGATGGCAGGCAGAATTGGTCATCTACTAGATGAAGATGGAAACTTTGATTTCCAAAAGATCTGTGAAGTTCTAGCAGTGCTAGAACAAAGAACCCAGCTTGATGCTAAAAGAATCGAAGAGCTTACTAAGGCAAAAGAAAGGGCCGAACTACTGGCCAATGATTTAATGAGGCAAGCAGCCTATGCAGCTGAACAAGCTGGCAAAGCAGACCAGTGAGTCTGCAAATACATGGGCCTAAGGAACTGGGCTCAACAGAAGAAGCTGGAGGTATGTGTTACAGAACGATGGAGGCGGCCTCCCACTCCGTTCCCTGAGGTGCTGGACACGCCGTCTTTTTCCTTTTCTTCAGGATCTTTCACGGACATGCAGGATGACTTCGCAAGCTCTCTAGCTTGGGGAGAGTCGATGGACGTCTGGTCAGCCTCGCCCCCGCTGCCAGATAATCAGGAGAATGTTCCCCCCGGGGATGAGGAGTGGTTCACCTGGGACGCCCAGGAGCTGTACAATTATGTAAGGAGGCGCGAGAACTTATTCCCCTTCAATTCGGAATAAGTTCCTTTTCTTTATTTATTTTCTATGATCCATTTGGATATACTCAATCTACCCCACAGTTACCGTCAGTTACCTAACCACCCTTCCTGCTCCACACAGCATCCGCCGGTTTAGGTATTATCTTCCTTTTACCCGATAGATCTCGTATATCCTTTTTAGATCCTTTAGGAGTTTCTCCCACGACTGTGGGAAGATTCCCATGCACTGCCCTTCCTTCTTCCATAGGCAGTGCATGCCGTCAATTACGGTATTTACGTTCCATTCCTATTTCCCCTTTTTACGGACGCTCTTCCATTCCCTGTCTCTCTTATGGCAGGTAGTATTCCGAAACCCCCGCGGGGAATAAGTTCCCATCTTATTCCCCTTTACGTATAAATAGCGCCCATGTACTTAGAGTTTCGCTAGTTAGATTCTACGCAATCCAACGTGGAGTCGGCTGTACCTTTGAGTGAAGAAGGTTCTTCATTCATCGAGAGAGTTCTTCTGAGGCATTGCCTCAATCACCACTATATCGTCTACACGCTAGGCACCCGCGCCAGAGCCAACTTCCTTACGGGATTCATCCGTCGCTGCCCCTGCCTCGGATACATCGACCACCTAGTCGCCCAGCACCTCGGACTTCACGTCCTGCGTTCCGTATCAGTATGCCTGGCAGCTCTAAAGTGGAAGTCTTCGCAGATCCCAGTAACTATGCAGGTGAGAAGCACAAGTTCGAAGAGTGGTGGACGAAGATAAAGGTGTGGATGAATGCCAATCCCAAACACTTCACCATAAAGCAGAACATTACAGTTGTACCCAATGGCCCAAATAGGGCATACGCCATGCTCTCTAGGTTGAAAGGAACCAAAGGGAGCTATTATGCAGAAATGGAGCTGAATAAGCTCAGCAACGGAGAATCCCTCTTAATTAATTGGGATCATTTAGTCCAACAAATCAAGACTCTCTTTCGCCCCCTTCTATAAAAAGATTGGGCAATGAGAGAAATCTCCTTGATGAAGCAAGGAACCACGGACATCTTCACATGGCTTGCCAAGTTCCAAACCCTTTCCTGGCAAACAGGAATTACGGCGGAACACACAGTTTATCTTCTAGAAATGAATGTAGGAGAATCAATAAAAGAAGAGATGTTTTGCCAGGGACTCCGAGGCAAGGGGGTTGATGAAACAATCCTCAATATTCAAACCATCAGAGTAAACCAAGAAGCATACAAGATGTCGAAAGAAGGACCGAAGAAGACCTTCTTCAATAAAGGAGAAAAGAGAAGAGAAGCAAGAGCTTCCAATACCAAAGAAGAGAAGGGGAAAACCCTCTGCTACAAGTGCAGATATCAGGGGCACATCTCCTCCAAGTGTACAACTCTGACACGAGGGTATAAACCACAGTGTCCAGAATATAAGTGGCGAGGAGGCCATAAAAACGATTGTCCTAAGAAAGAAGGATGCCAAGTCCGATCTACCAGGGAAGAAGGCACCACTACGTGGGAAGAGGATGAAAAACAATCCTCTAGTTCCATGGACCCCTTCCGAGAGATAAGGGGAATGAATTACAATCAAATGAAGGCACACTTTGCAAAGATCAAAAAGGGAAAAGAAAAGGTGAACTAAGGAATCTGGGTCCTAAGTTCACTAGTATCAATAAGTTTGAAGTTCTTAAAGAGGATGAAGTAGTCCCACCCGAGGCAGCTTCTGATGCAAGTTCAGAAGAAGTGAAAGGGAAGCGGTTAGCCAAAAGCCACATTAACTCGTTATAGTCAGAAGGGTATGAAACCCTAGACCCTGAAGAAAGAAGCTCAGAACCAGATAGACTGGATCTTCTGGAACCATTATCTATAGGTTTACAGGAACACCTAGACCCTGAAACCATCCACAGAATAGATATGAGGGTCCTAGCGGCCATCAAAAGGAAGAAGAAGCTGAGAAGGTGGAAACTGAACCCTCAATCTTCTTCACACGTGCTGTGCACATAAAAGACGAAATAAAACTCAAAGTTAAAATAGGAACCGAGAAGGATTTCTTATCAGAAGCCGAAGCCCTGCTAGACAGCAGCGCAAATTATATATTCATGGATAAAGCATGGGCTGAGAAACAAAGAATTCCCTTAAAGCAACTCTCATGCCCTATCCCAGTATTTAATGTCAATGGAACAAAGAACTCCACCGGAAATATTACACACACTGCAGAAGTTATTAGGGACACAGAGAGAGAATTACTGCCAAAGTAACGAACCTGGCAAGATCTCCACTTGTGCTAGGATATACTTGGCTTGCCAAGCATAACCCGGATATTGACTGGAAGACTGGCAAGGTCTTGATGACCCACTGCCCAAGAAGTTGTTTATTCTTACAAGAAAGATGTGTTAAAATCTGCCAGAATGTAGATTTGGATGAAGAATCACCCAAAGAAGCCTGGGAAGCTGCAACCATAAGAGTGGCTATAGAACCAGAACCAAAGAAAGAAGAATGAACTCTTGAAGAGCTAGTTCCAAAGTGTTATTATGAATATTTAAAAGTATTCTCAAAAGGAGAATCAGAGAGAATGCCGATAAGAAAACCCTGGGACCATGGGATAGATCTAAAGGAGTCATTCCAAGCCAAGAAAGGAAGACTCATTCCCTTATCCATCCAAGAACAGGAAGAAGTATCTGCATTCATAGATGAACAGCTTTGAAAAGGGTATATCAGACTCTCAAAGTCTCCACAAACCTCTCCAGTCTTCTTTGTACCAAAAAAGGATGGCAAGAAAAGAATGGTACAGAATTACCGCTATCTAAATGAACACACTATTAAAAATAATTATCCACTACCACTCATATTGCAATTGGTCGATAAACTTAAAGGAGCAAAGTTATTTACGAAGATGGATCTCAGATGGGGATACAATAATGTCCAGATCAAAGAAGGCGATGAATGGAAAGCAGCCTTTGTTTGTTTCCAAGGATCATTCGAACCCCTAGTCATGTACTTTGGGTTATGCAACTCCCCAGCAATGTTTCAAGCTATGATGAGCAAGATCTTTGCAGACATGGAAGACATCTGTGTGGTTTACATTGATGACCTTATGATATTTACCAAAACAGATGATCCAAAGAAACACAAAGAAATTGTGAAAGAAGTCCTTCGGAGATTAAAAGAAAATGACTTATTTATAAAACCAGAAAAATGCACCTTCCACACCACAGAAGTCGAATTTCTGGGTATGATGGTAGGAAAAGACAGAATCCACATGGATGATTCCAAAGTAAAAGCCATTCTGGATTGGCCTGTCCTGAAGAATCTTAAGGGAGTAAGAAGCTTCCTAGGATTAGCAAACCTCTATCACAGGTTTATTTCGGAATATTCTGCTATTGCGAGACCCTTGACGGATCTCACAAAGAAAGATGTTCTCTTTATTTGGAACGAAAAATGTCAAGTGTTTGACATGCTAAAAAAGAAATTCACCACAGCTCCAGTCCTAGCATTCCCAGATAATGACTGCCAATTTCATCTGGAATGCGATGCCTCAGACTATGCAACAGGAGCAGTGCTGTCCACTAATAAAGAAGAAAAATGGCATCCAGTAGCTTTCTACTCTCATTTAATGTCCGATACAGAAAGAAACTACCTGATTGCCAATAAAGAAATGCTCTTGGTAAGCCACACTCTGGAAACATGGAGACATTATTTAGAAGGTGCCAAGCACCAATTTGAAATATGGAACGACCATCAGAACCTTCAATGGTTCATGGTCAGGCAAGACCTAAACAGAAGACAAGCGCACTGGGTGCAATATCTATCTAGATTTAATTATACATGGCATCATAAGCCTGGTGCTTCTATGGGAAAAGCAGATGCTCTCTCTAGAAGAGAGGACCACATGGAAGGAATAGACAAAGATAATCAACAAGTACTAGTTATTTCCCCAGAGACAATAAGGACAACAGTCTGCATCCGAGATGAAGGGGATAAATTATTAGAATGGATTGAATCTGCCACATCCCAAATGAAAGAATCCGAAGTTCAGAAAGTTCTAGAACTCGGATATGAAGAAACAGAAGGACGCTTCCTATTAAAGAAAGAAGGAAAGCTCTATGTACCAGAAAAGGACACATTGAGGCAAGACCTCATCACGTCACACCATGACACACCAGCTGCAGGGCATCCTGGTATTGAAAAGACAGAAGAATTAATTAAAAGACATTATCTATGGCCAGGATTGGCTACCCAAGTTAAAGAATACATCACTAGATGTGACACATGTCAAAGAAGCAAAACTGGTAATAAACCATCAGCAGGAAAACTTGAACCACTAGAAGTACTGAATGCACCATGGGTAGATGTATCTGCAGATTTTCTGACAGATCTCCCAAATTCGGATGGTCACAACTCAGTTTTAATAGTTGTCAACAGATTTAGCAAAGAAGTCAAGTTTATCCCATGCAAAAAGACAGCCACAGCCCTTGACACAGCCTGGCTATACTTAAAACACATATGGACGAATCACGGGATTCCCCAATCGATTGTATCAGATCATGGACCCCACTTCGCATCTCAAGTTATGAAAGCCCTCTGTGAGTAGCTTAGTATTAAGCCTAAATTATCTACACCATTCCACCCACAAATGGATGGGCAGACAGAAAGAATGATTCAGGATCTCCAGCAGTATCTCTGAACATTTTGCCACAAAAAGCAAAACAATTGGGCATACTGGCTACCAATTGCACATTTTCTTATAATTCTAAAAAGCAGGTGTCTTCTGGTAAGACCCCCTTCGAAGTAACAAGAACTTATTAGCCAAGGATGGGTGTTGAACCCGGTACAACTAAGGCACCAGCTGCTGACAACCTTGCTGATAAGATTAACGAAACCCTATCTATTACAAAAGAAAACCTTCTGCAGAGCAGAAACAAAATGAAAAAGACAGGGGATTGAAAAAGATCCAATGCCCCCATTTATGATATTGGAGACCAGGTTCTCCTTTCCACTGAATATTTAAAGACTTCCAAACCTTCTCGCAAGTTAACCGAGAAATGGATTGGACCCTTTAAAGTAAAAAGGCCTGTCAGTTGAAATGCAGTTGAACTGCAACTCCCTAAGAAAATGAAAATTCACCTGGTTGTGAATATCTCTTGAGTCAAACCTTATTTAACTCACCTAAATGGTCAACTGGTATTCCACCCTGGTCCAATTCACATTACAGAAGAATTGGAAGTTGAATATAAAGTAGATCACGTGGTTGATATCTGAAAAAGAGGACAGAAAACTGAATATTTAATCCACTGGGCTGGCTATGATGACTCAGATCGTACATGGGAGCCATTATCTAATCTGGGCAACACTAAAGAAGCTATCACCCTATTTCACAAACGGAACCCAAAGGTGTTGATTCACTATACCTTCACTTCTTGTATTGGTCTATTTAATCCATACAACCTAGAAAATGAGGCTATTCCTCTTGTGATTGCCCAGGTGTTCAATCCATAGAAGGGGGGTAGTGTTACAATCCTCATTTTCTCCTACCATTTTTCTGACTATTTTCATATTAATCTTATCTTATCTTTTGGACTTAGAACTTTTTTGCGTTTGTGGGAAATACCTTCCCTCTATATTATACGGGTAAACCCGACCATGCCCTATGCCTTCCCCTTTTCTCTTTCAGACTTCTTATCCATAAGGGGATAGGAACACATGTTTTCCTCATTTCTTTAATTTCTGTCTCTTCTATATTTCAGAAACATGCCTATTTAATTTCTGCATGCTTCTCTTCCATTCCATGGCAGTGCCATGCTTCCTATGACTCAGGCTGACTATTATTGCACAGCCTCTATGATATGATTCTATTTCTCTTTTATCTTATTGGCTGCCACACCTGACTGTATACATTGCCCTTTATATGTAATTCAGGATCATATCCTATTGGTTCCCTATTTAGAAGTAGTACAAACATGTACATACAATAGAGTAGTATATAAAGGCCCAGGAGTGCTAGACTGGATCCCCAGTTTAGTGGTCTTGGAGATTTCCCTCTCTTAAGACCTTTCTCTAAAGCTAAAAAAGATCACTACTAAGTCATTGTAGTGAAGACTATCATCTGGGATTACTAGTGCTTGAGGCATTAGGATCTTGAGGTGTTTCAGAGAGACTGTTAATTTGTTCCTTATTCATGACAGCAGACCTCTTTACTGCCATGGATTAGTGTGTGTTACAGTTTACTGTGATATTGCTACTTTGTGGTAGGACTATCGAAAACCTCACAATGGGGATGGTATTGCTCAGCCTACGATGGACAACTGGACTTGGGACATTGTCCCTCTGGTACATTTCTTTTCTTATCTTTTCCTTTCTCATACCAGAAGATTATCCACAGACTTATCTTTCACCATACTATAGACTTATCTTAGGATGATTGTATCCTAGTAAGCACCATTCATTTCTGCTTCATTTACCTTAGCTTTGAGGTGCATAGCCTCTCCACCTCATGATAGAGGCCCTGCTTTCATTTTCGCTTCATTTACCTTAGCTTTGGGGGCGCATAGCCTCTCCACCTCATGGTAAGGGCTCTGCTTTTATTTCCACTTCATTTACCTTAGTTTCAAAACGCATAGCCTCCCTACCTCATGGTGGAGACCTCGCTTCCTTTTCCACTTCTTTACTCTCCTTTTGGCAGACCACTGCCACCCTCTACTATATAAATACCAGACTCCTCCTGTACTCTATTCCCTAGCTTGATCTTCACAATTGTGTGTAATCTAGTCTCCTCTGGGGCAGGAAGCCTCAGTAGTAATCTCCTTATCCCCGTTCTACCTCAACCACAAGAATCCTATCAAAGGAAGAGGACGATAGAACCAAAGGCTACCAGGGAAATCACTAGAGGACTATTATCAAGAAATCTCTCCACCAGGAAGGAGAAAGAGTTTGTTATCTACCAAGACTACCAAGAGTGATACTAGGACAACTACCAGATGACCAAGGATGGTCTCACCTGGACAGAAGGCAAGAGTATAGCTTGCCATCATGAAGCTGACCTATCACAGAAGAGTTATGACTGAGGCTAGATTGTATGCCCAGTGTAACAGTGTGGTTCTTTGTGTTCAAATGCTCTCATGTTGACCCCCAACATCATTTTCAAGCTTCTCGTTGCCCTGGAACAGGTTTGCATTATCCAAGCTACTTCACCTAGATAAGACCAGCCACTGGAAGGACTTGTCTAGGCAAACCAGAGCTGCTCTATATCTGATGACTCAGAGGTTAACATGATTTTTAGTATGAATGCTAACACCCAGTGTAGCCTGGTATTATGCTTTGGGCATGCAAGTTTGTTCACTGATTTAGTCTTCTGATGTTGGGGCTGGTGCACAGGAAGATCTGGAGGAGGGAAAGGCCCAAGCAAGAATATCCACTGTGACCCCTGAGAGAGCTGATATTGTTGAGCACAACATGCCAAGTTAAACCTATAATAGAAGCTAGGCCTTGGAAACTCTCCCATAAAGAACTTCAACAATTGGCAAAAGTAAGTGGTGGATACTACAAGGTAAACTTTGCACTACATTATATAACTTAATAGTTCTGCTTAGCTTGCAGGCTTTAACTTTCCTCATTTCTCTCACTTTTTGTGATAACCACTGGGGTAAGTTCTCTGTATACATAGTAGCTTTCATTAGTTAACTCACAACACCCAGCTCATATGAATCCACCTGGCTAGGTGATGTGGTCCAGAGTAACACTGTTGCTATCACCACATCATGGCAACAAATAAAGCACCAGTATATTACTGTCTTTTTCAAGTAACTTGGCCATCATGTGAATTTTATGTAAAACACACCCCTCCTCTTCCCCCTCATAGAGCCTTAACGGCTTGCCGGAATTCAGCAGAAATGACACCGATTGAATCGGAATTACTGTCGGAACATAGCCTGTCCACTCCGGTGGAGAAATAAAGTGATTTCGAAATCCTGGAATCCCGCCGCACCGGCATTCAGTGGCATTTGTAGTATGGTCTCACATAAGTAATTTTCAGACTTCTACATGCCTGCTAACAATGCAAATAGCAAATGACATTGTATTATGCACCACATTCAATGTAAATAAAACTACTAGTACTAGGGTGACTACTCCTCAGCAATAATAGCCTTTCTGGACTTTACTGCGTCCAGATCATCTGCTGCATATGTGAAGATAGAAATTGCAGTACCACGGTTGATTCCAAGCCAGTCCTGAAGCTCGGCAGTCGATATAAAGTTGGGGTTAAGATGCACAACATGGGTTAGCCCCTTCATCTTGAGAATTGGACCAAATGCTGCAAAAGAAAGGCCTTTGTCTCTTCGAATGACATTTTCATCAATGGACGATAGCCAGACTTCGATGTCATTGAGAGGAATTGACACGGGAGTCAGGGGGGCAGGTGAAACTGGGTCAGACCATGTTGAACCCTGGGGCACTGTAAGATTCGATGACGACATTCCTGAGTCTGATGTTACAGCTTTGACTGCTGTTCCTTCCTGCATTGAGGTCACGATCTGCAAGAAAGTGTGAGGAAATTGTGGAAAGCCGCCTGCAAGGCCTGGTAGCACATAGGTACTATTTTGTAGACCAGATGTAGCAATTGGTTATATGCTTGCTGATCGCGTACGTTCTTGCTGAATTTGTGGTTGCACGCTCTCTGGTTTTTCATCAATTGTTGCTTGGCCAGACATCTAGCCACATATAAAGAATTGTACACAATATGTTGAATGACGAACGATCTCCAGTGCCCAGTATGATATGTGACTGGCACTCAATTGCTGGCACGTGTTGCTACCACTCGGAGAATAACAGAATGTCGCACTTTCAGGTCCCTTTGAGTGAACTTCACATCTCCATCTTTGATGAAGCTGTTGGATGATTTCCTCTCGACGGTTTGTGCCGTCAAGCTGGTTGTCTGGTTCTGCCAAGGGTGGTTGTTTTCGTGCCCCAGATGATCCTGATGCCTTTGCATTTCGAGTCTATGAAGTATAAGTGATGAATATTACTATGAATTTGAAGGCACATACAGTATTTCCTTTGCCCTGTCAACCCAATTGACCTTCAGACAAATCAAATGAAGCATCGCAAAAATGAACAATTGGATTTTTTGGAGCACACATTGACTTTTTTCCATTTGCCAGCGTTGGTGGTACAATGAGTGGCTGCATATGCTCGATAAACATAGCAAGTTCATCGTTGGATTGAATGGAGGTGAAGCCGTCTTTTGCTTTATCTGAACTTAGCCGATATTCAAGCTGGACCAAATTGGGGAAGCGTTCCATCTTTTCGGCAACTTGATCACGAAGCTGGGACAATGCAACAGTCGACTGAATTTGGAATGGAGCATTTGCACCATTTGGTCGCGGAGCCATGCACTGAATGGTAAATGCTAAGATAAAATCAGTTCAGTTTGTTTGCCAGGTGTTCAATAGAATACATGTACGAGCATCAGAGTCGCTGAGCTCACTGGAGGGACTCATTCTCCGGTGAGGTTTTTGCAGCTTTTGCTTCATAGCATTGGACTTGGAGGCTTTTTTTTTATGCCATGGCCATATATTAGAAAGATCGGGTCCATCATCCTCATTGTTTCCTGAGACGTCCATGTCGAAGTCTTCAGTGGTGTCACTGTAGGTTCCATCCAGCTCGGAATCACCTTGGGCCTGATCACCAGGTATAAGTGCAGATAAAAAGTCGTCCATGGCACGTGGAGGGATAGCAGTCATGTCGGCAGTGTCATTATGATCAATAGTGCCATCAGGATTCATATAGACAGTATAGTCCATGCCGTTGTTGCCTGGTTCGTTATCCTCATAAATAACCTCAAGATTCCGAGTCGAAGCATTGCTATTTGTGGCAGCCACATTTGAAGGGAAAGCACTTCGGCCAGTGGTTGAAGGTGGCCTGCTGGAGCTGCGTGTCTACTTGCCCTCCTGTTTTGTGCTGGTAGCTCCTTGCTGTAGTATCTCGGGCTATTTGAAGCGTCAGGTCAGCATACTATGTGATAAAAAGATCAAAACTATATACAATACATACCTCAGAATCAACAGGTGGGGCACTAGACCCTCGTACTGACCGTGTACAACTTCCTTGAAACATACAGATGTCCACAGTACCAGCACTAGTGCATCGGCAGCATGCAGAGCTTCCAGGTTGAGGCTCGCACTTTGCCTTGAGTTTTCGGCACAATGTACAAGCCCCCAGTCGTTTTGGGGCAGCTAAATTAGAGAAAATTAGTCTAGACAAAACTGTAGTATCGCCCAAAGAGAGATACCATTCATAGAAAACCCATGAGACACCTCAGAGTCATTGGCAGCTGTTTTGAGTTTTTTATGCTTTCGGGGAGACATGTTGACTGCACAATGTAGTCTTCACGCTCGAGATTGTGGGAGAGTTCGGTAGACTGAATTTATAGTATATGAACCTGGCCACCTCGTGTTGAAGTCATGTCAGCAGATGCTACATCATGCTAGGCCACACTTACCTCACAAGCTACTGTGACAATATGTTGACTGCATGGGTTATCGCAACAATCTCGAAGTCGAACATCAAATGTTGGACATTGAATGACAAGCACTGCATGACAGTAGTAATACGATAGTCACATGTGCACGTGATGCGGTACCAAAATCCTTTGCATGAGTATCAAGAATAGTGACTACATGGTACATGGAATCAAACATAACCACAGTGTGCAAACCAGCCAAATGAGTCCTCAGGAGAGATTACATAGAGCGCCCTCAATAATACAATGAAAATCTCTTCATCTGAAAGATCAGTCATTGCCAAACGAGCATATTCACCATCTCTGCACAAATGGTACTTCATTGCCGAAAATGCAAGCTCGATTGGATTGAAGTCGGGGGAGTAAGGAGGCAAGAATTCATACCGCATACCCCTAAACAACCATCAGCAAGATTGAACAGTTTAGTACACATGACGTACCTAGCCAGGATCATGTCCAGAATCTCTTGATTCTTGTGAATCCTGCAATTATCCATGACGATAACCGAATTAGGGGAGGGAAAAGGTTGCATAAAGTCCAGCAGGTGCTCGACAAACTTTTTGAACAAGGAAGAAGTAAAAGACCCTTCGACAATGTCACAATGCAAGATACCGTCTTGAAGAGATAGAGCAGAGAGTACAGAAAAGCTGCGTTCACGTTGTCAGCAATCATCAATGCTAAAAGATCAGATACTTACTGTCGGCCATGCACAAAAAAAGCTTTGTGCTCCGCTTTTGTGCCTCGGATTGACCAGGCATGCCCATGATACATTGTTCGACAGTCTACAGAGCTTTCATCCACAAAAACTAGTTGCTCAGCTCGGTACTTTCCGATTGCTGAAAGATAGTTGAGCCGCTTCTCTGCTGAACGCTCTGCTGCAACACGTGTGATCTAAAAGCCTCACAATGTCAAAAATAACCATTGAAATAAATTAACATTACCTTTTTCATTGAAATCCTGCTTTGCGAAGCGTTCTCCAGATTGTTGTGCGTGACACTGAAACACTGCTAGATTGAGCTAACATTTCTCATAGCTCATCAAGATATAGATCTGGTGTATTTTGAATAGTGCCTAGAAGAAACTGGGCCACCGTAGTCACCAATGATCAGTAGAAAATCAATGAAGAGGATTCACCATCATACCTGAACGTCCTCATCTGAAAGGTGCCGGCCTCCTCCTCTATGCTTCTCGCTAGCTTCATGATCTTTTCCGCTTGCATGAGGGATTGTCCCATGTGCATCATAGTGTGCTCGAATCCGTTTGACAGTGCGAGTTGAGATATTCAAGGATGATGCTATCAGATCATCATCAAGATGAAGGGAGAGCCAAATGACAGCCCATTGGATATCCTGAGACACCTGTTTGCCTTGGGGCATGTCTGATGCATCGTAGTTGGGTCAGACCGTGAAAAATGGACACGAAACTTACATATTTGACAAATGCCGGTGTAGCGGGATTTCGGGATTTCGATGTTGTGTTATTTCTCTGCCGGAGTGAAAGGGCTATGTTCCGATGGTAATCCCGAGTCGATTGGTACCGTTTCTGCCGAATTCCGGCGAGCCGTTGAGGCGCTACGAGGGAAGGAAGAGGAGGGGTGTGTTTTACATAAAATTCACACGATGCCAAGTTACTTGAAAAAGACAGTAACCGTCGACAAGCTCGTTGGCTTCTAGACCTCGCTGACTATGATCTGAAGATGATCCATGTACCCGGTTCCCTCCTCTCAGGTCCTGACGCACTCTCCCGCTGTCCAGATCATTGTCCTGACAATTCTTCTGACAATTCTTCGGTTATTCTCCTTCCCCCATCTCTCTTCATCAATATCATCGATACTGCCTTATGATCCAGCATTATGTCCCTATCCTCCTCTGATCCCCTAGTCCAACGCACCATTTCTAACCTTTCTGACTCTCCTCCTACCCTTCACATGCACCTCTCGGATTGGAAGTATGAAAACAATATTCTGACTTATCGTAACCATATCTATATACCCCCCTCACTCTGTCATAACATTGTTTCACGATGTCATGATCATCCCTCCGCTGGCCACCCTGGTTTCCTTAAAACTCACCAACTAGTTTCCGCTGACTTCTGGTGGCCAGGATTGGCCTCCTTCATTCACCAGTATGTTGCTGGTTGTGCCACTTGCCAGGCCAACAAACCGAATACTCATCCTACTACTCCCCCGCTATCTCCTATCAAATCTACCTGTAACTGTCCCTTCCAACAAATCTCCTGCGACCTTATCACTGAACTTCCCCTCTCTGAAGGCTTTGATTCCCTCTTGGTCATGGTTGACCATGGGCTTACAAAGGGGGTAATTCTCTGCCCAACAAAGAAAACCATCACAGCAGAAGAGATAGCAACCCTTTTCTTTCACAAGGTCTATAAAAGATTTGGGCTGTATGATAAAATTATCTCAGACAGAGGACCGCAATTTGCATCCTCTTTTGCCAAAGAATTAGGAAGGCTACTGAAGTATAATCTTGCATTGTCCACTGCTTACCACCCTCAGACAGATGGAGAAACAGAAAGAGTCAACCAAGAAATCGAAACGTATCTTCGCATCGTTTGTGGTAACCATCCATCTGACTGGACAAATCACATCTCTACCATGGAATTTACTCACAATCGTCATCCCCATTCAGTTACAGGAAAATCCCCATTCTATTTAATGATGGGCTATGAACCCTTAGCCCTTCCAACCATATTTCCAAACAGTAACATCCCCGCTGTGGAGGAATGAATCAAAAGACTCCTAGCAGCTCGAGAAGAAGCCTTGGCAGCTCATGAATTAGCCAGACAGCTGATGGCTGCACGTTCGAAGAAGACCTTTACGCCATTCGCTAAAGGAGATAAAGTTTGGTTTGAAGCACAAAATCTAAAAAGGAATATAGATAACCCAAAGTTTGCACCCAAGAGAGAAGGCCCCTTTACCATCATACAGATGTTATCTCCTATCGCCTATCGCTTACGTCTCCCCAGCACTTGGAAGATTCACCCCGTCTTCCACACCTCTCTTCTTACCCCTTATCACGAGAACGACGTTTATGGAAAGAACTTCCCTAGACCACCTCTGGAATTAGTAGAAGGTGAAGAAGAATATGAAATTGAGAAGATAGTGCGTCACCGCAGAACTCTGTCAAACCGCTTCTATTTGATCCGATGGAAAGGATACTCCGCCGAAGAAGATTCATGGGTCCCAGAGCGGGATATGAAAAATGCAAAGTCCGCCCTAAAGGAATATAAAAACTGTCACCCTTCCCTTTCATCTCTTTAGCTTCTACCTCCATTGACGCTACCACTCTTCAGATCTTCTTATTTTCAAAATGTCTTCCATTACTTCTGTCTTTTCTTTCATTGACACCCCTGCTTTAACTCCCACTCGCCCTGTCACCCCCCTGGTCACTCTCGATGCTATTGCCAATACTGCTACAGAAATCTCTACCACCATAGTTTCTCCTGGTGTGCCCTACCCTCCCATGCATGCAGACCCTATGACTGAGACTCTTCTCGATACCGCTCGCAGAGAACACGCTTATACTGAGATCCTTTGTCACCCCGGACACACTCTTGCCATTAATGATATCCTCCACCCCCATTCCACACTTCATAACCTATTCATGGTCCACTTGGGATGTGGAACCCTTGAAACGATGAGTTGCATTATGACTTCCAATGCTCACATGGGAGTCTTTACTTCTAGATTACGACAGACAGAAATGGATATTCAGTGTCTTATCAAAGATGCTATGCACCAACTAGATATGACTCATTTACTAGAACAAATTGAAGAGGTAGCTAGGGAAAGGGGAAAACAGCATGCAGATCATCTCGCCACTACCACCCCCTCAGCTTCATCATCACCTCTTACTCAGAAAGAACAAGCTCTTATGGATCGAATAGAAGCCTGGTGGTCAGGAGGTGACCACACCCTTCCCCTGTCACCTCGTCATCCCCGCTATCATGAAGCTTGTTTTTCTTGTCATCGTCTAGGACATATCCGGGTAGATTGTATCTTTTACCAATGTGCTCAATGCCTTAAATGGTGACCCGGCCATACCCAACATTCCTGTCCACTCCGC
>JBBPJU010000831.1:0-16687 GCA_038088875.1 Austroboletus festivus
TCGACGACAAACAACCCACCGAACACTGCGATTTCTACAAGTTCTCCCTTAAAGACAATAAACCCACCAAATATTCCTATCGCTTCTCTCACATCTCAGTATTCACCCCAAAAAGAAAAAGACATTATGACCAACAGCATATCCAAACTCATCAGTGCTACTGCTGGGAGAACTATTGTCCATATCACTACTAGCCCGTCATTCCACTCCTTATCATCAACCACTCCCTCCCCTTCTTCTTACCCCATGGACAACCGCCCCTCCCTATTCAAATTACCCTATGCTTTGTTATCCAAATCCAATTCGAGCTCTACTCTGACGATATCAATCTCTCCTCTCACGCTGCCATTTTCTTCTTCCTATATGTCCCTTATCCTCGCCCTAATCAAGGACATCTTCAATCTCCAGATCCTCCCACCCTCTTATAGGAGAATTGTCTACGCCACCATTTTAGATGATCCACAAGGACTGGCCTTATTAGAAGCTAACCTGGAACTGTGGAAACTATCCTCAGTTGTCCTCCTCATCGAAACCTACCACAGCTATGTCTCCACAAGACTCCTGGTCGAAGAGAACCTCATTGAAAACCTTAGTGAGGCAATCGCAGAAAATCTCCGCATGGCGGGTGCCCAAACCCTCAATGCCCTCCACTTCTGCGGGTTGGGATACTTCATCAAACGACTCCCCACCTCCACCTTCTTCGGAAAAGTCTATCCCATCTACCTCCAGTTACCCAGAGGTATGGGACAGTGAGGATTTATCAACATTGAACTTGCGAGACAGTTCACCTTCCTTAATGGCAGCAGTTTCCTGTTTGAGACTAAACTGGATCGATGGATCAGAGGAGAATCGGCAGATAGTGAAGAACGAGAGAATCTTCTTCCCATCCCGATTCGTGTCAACCAACCTCTTACGGAAGTTAAGGTCCCGGAAGTCGCGGAAAGATCCAACGGAGAAGTTGATGAATCTCCCCCAAAACAACCTTCACTCCCCACCACCCCGACCACCCACTCTGTACCCAGACACCCTCAGCGACCTAAGCGACCTCTCTCCACCCGAATCTCCTTCTGCCGAAATGACACCCCTTCCTCACCAACCATCTCCCGCACCTATCAATGCTATCAGTGTGGAAGTCCCCACCATCTCAGACCATCCTGCCCCCACTACACCTGTCCCTACTGCTGACAGGACGCTCCCGGGCACCCTCAACATCTCTGCCCCAAACGCGCGGAGAATAGATCTGACTAGATGGATGATGGATTGGGATGAGGTCGATGAGGTCCATCGACCTTACCGACGGGGTAATGTCACGCATCAGGTGGAGTACCCATGGAGAGCCACTCCTTTTCCCCATGAAGGAGACCACCCCTGGCTCAATGCCAACATTGCCAACGCCGCTTATGGGGGAAACCTCGATATGCGCCATCAGTTCTGGTTTGGAGAAACCGAGGGAGCTACCTGGGGAGAGGAGCCATTGGGCGACGCAGTCCCAGGATGGTGGAATATGCGAGCACCACCGATCCACCTGAAGGAGACCACTCCCGCGCCTGAGTGGCCCACGGATGCTGCATGGATGTAATCGCATCCATGTCCTTCCCACTATCTCGGTATGAACTCTCTTTCTCATCTTCGAACTCTAGTTTCTTTTTGATCGCACCCTTACACTGGTGCAATCTCTATTCCCCTCACCTACGCCTATCTCTTGTAACCCTACGCCCTACGGACAGCCTCCCCCCCCCTTCCTGTGGTCGCCTTTTATGGCCATAGTAGTTTCCCCTATCCCTATAAATAGTGCTGCCTATGTACTTGTATTTCCTAACTAGATCTACATTTAATCTATGTGGTATTTGGTTCAATGGTTACCCCTGAAGCAAAGGTCACCAATAAGACTTACCATAACCATCCCAGACTTCTATCAGTCTCCTGTCTACTGTTGAGTGACAGCTCAAACTTGGCAATATCTTTGTGTCTTGGATCTATACCCATAGATCGCATCACAGATATCATTGCCACCCTCTCTCCCAACATCTGCAGAAGGGTCATCAAGAATAGAGGTCTGGTTCAAAGGACCACAAGCTCTACAGTTGGACACTTACCAACTCCTCACATGGAGGACATCTTCTACCAACCCCGAGGACTGAGCCCAGGCCTGGATGGAAGGGATCTTGATCCTGAGCACCCACCTGACTCCCTGCCCCAATTGGCGGAACCCCCTTATGTGTATCAGCATGACACAGACCCACTGGTACCAGTTACCATCTTCACTCCTCCACCTCAACTCGGTCTACTCGACCGCCTCTCCTCACCACCACCTCTCATTTGTGGTCTCCACCCCCTCTCAACCAACCTCCCTGAGGACAACTCCCTCCCTCTCTTCTTTTGCAACCAGTGTCACACCCACCACTCCGACAGATGGCATTGCCCCCTCAACATCTGTCCAGCTTGTCAATGACGAGCCCCTGGACATTCCCCTTTCCACTGCCCCACCCTCTCTCCACATCCCCTCCCAGACTCCTGCCCCAACTGTGGAGGAGATCATCCCGACTACTGGGAATGCATCTTCTACATCTGCCATGGATGCCACCATAGGAAACCCAGTCACTCCCCCTTGACTTGCCCATCCCTCTCCACTGAGGACTTGGACAACGAGTGATTGGAATAGATACCAGGGAATGACCCCAACCTATCCAGAAATGGTGTGGATGTTGAAGATGTTGGTGGATGGTGGAAACCATCCTATTTACCCAGAGGAGGAGGGTAATGTTACGGAACGATGGGTGCACCCACTCCTTTTCCTGACAAACTGGACAGGCCTTACCTATCCTGGATAAGAGACATGAACAATCCACTGTGGGATGTTCCCCGGTTCTCCCGCAAGAACTTACTAGGAGGGGACCTCTACCAATACCAGAGAGAGGAAGACTATTATGCGGACTGGACCACTTCGCCCGATGAATGGGGGACTGCTCCTACTCCAAGGAACACCCCTAGGAGGGACAATGACAATAAGGGTTGGTACGATTGGACCAACTCCACAGATGACAACACCCCATTCTAGCATACAGGAGCCTCTAGACTACTTCATAAGTATGATGACCATACCTACTCCTCACAGCATCCGAGTCATGCTTTGACCCCTTCCTTTTCCATCCGCTACTCCCATTTTGTCTAGAACAGACATTTAGCTAGTTACAGAAGAACTATCTTTATATGTGAACCCTCTCACGATGGTGAGAGAGTTCTCACACACTGCCTTTCTCTTTTCAGTTCATGGCAGTGCATGTCGCCTTAATTATGGATGCTTTCTTCTCTCCAATGCTCTTCAGTTGGGGTAGTATTTCCAATTATGAGAATGGAAATACTTTCCTATCTACTCCCCATTAAGTATATTAAGTGCCCATGTATTATTAGTTAGCCTCAGCTAAATTCTACATGATCTTACATGGATAACAGCATACCTTGGAAAGGTGGACAGTTTACCTTTCCTCGAGAGAGTTCAAGTCCGGATCACACTAAATCTTCGACATCTCATCCTAACCTTCATCTATGTGGCATAGTTATCTATATTCTATATCGCCACCACCACCGGGACTAGGCTAGGAACATTCAATAACCTAGTCACCAAAAGGCTCCACATTTCATGTTCTGTATCACATATGATCCTCATGACTATTTAACATCAAAGTCCTACTCTAAGCACTATGGATTGCTAGTCAATCTGTTATGGAATGATGGGTGCGCCCACCCACTCCTTTTCCTGATGAGCTCGACAGGCCGTACCTGTCCTGGATGAGGGAGACCAACAACCCTCTCTGGGATGTGCCTCAGTTCTCATGGGAGAATCTACTACAAGGGGATCTCTACCAGTATGGGAGAGAAGAAGACCATTACGCAGATTGGACCACGTCCCCCAATGAGTGGGGTGTTACTTCTATGCCAAGCAACACGCCCAGGAGGGACAATAGTGATAGGGGATGGTATGACTGGACCAACCCTATGGAGGACAATTCCCCATTCTAAGATACCAAGGGACTACTAGACTCATTCGTAAGCATAGCACCCATACCTACTCCTCACAGCAGCTGTGCTATGCTTTGACCCCTTCCTTTTCGGCATGCTTCCCCTTGATATTATTAGAACAGACACTTATCTAGAATTACAAATTCTATGTGTGAATTCTCTCACACTTGTGAGAGAGTTCTCATGCACTGCCTTTTCCCATTATTCACAGCAGTGCATGTTGCCAAGGTTATGGACGCTACCCCATTCCCCCAACAATCTTCCATTGGGGCAATATTTCCAATTACTGAGATGGGAACACTTTCCCATCCCTTTCCCCATTTAGTACAAAAGCGCCTATGTATTATTAGTTAGCCTTAGCTAAATTCTATGTGATCTTACATGGATAATAGCATATCTTGAAATGGTGGATGGTTTACCGTTTCTTGAGAGAGTTCAAGTGCGGATCACACTCAACCATTACCACCAGATTCTTACCTTCATCTATGCAGCCCGGCTCACTATATTCTATATCACTACTGCCACCAGGACTAGACTAGGAACATTCAACAACCTAGTCACCAAAAGACTCCACGTCTCACATTCCATATCACAATCCTTAATACTCAAGACTTAGTATTTTCCGCTATTGTGGGAAATACTTACCATATTTATCCTTAGAAGGGGAATCCCTCTAATAATTCCAATTATGCCAAGTCACAACATGTATTGTACATATGTTGCCCTCACCTATGCCTCATATGTGCAGCATGCTGCCACATCCATTTCATAAAAGCATTGATTGCTTCCATCCTCATTAAACATGCATATTAAACATGCACTAATGTATATACAGTAGAATAGTATATAAAGCCCAAGGACACTGAGCTGGAGTCCCCAGTTTAGTGATCTTGGAGTTCTCACCTCACAAGACTCTAGTGAAGGCTAGCTGGACTAATACTCATACAAAGGCCTTATGAAGGCATAAGACTCCTCCCTTCTAGCCCCTATAGCTTTCATAGCTGATAGTGGCTCTGGTTGGTTGGTTAGAGATACAACTCTCTATTGAGGTTGTTTCACTGAGTGGGCCCCTAAACTATTCTTTGGATATACTTAAAATCAGTAAATAAATTTGAACAGTGAACATTTTGGTAGTCAATTTCTAAGTCCCTGTCTGTCACCAGAACCAGCTTCCACCTGCCTGACAAATGTAAAATATGTTTCCAAATATGTACAACCATCATGTTCCAGATCTGGCATCTAAAATATATGCTGCTCTTATTTAATACTTATTTTCCACAAGTGTGTGATTATGTCAATCAATCCTCATTTGAGCAACAAGGATTACCTATCTCAGTCATAAATATTTATAAACTCAGGGACAATATGATGACACAAAACTACCTGATATGTTGTGTGAACTTTTTTGGTCGTGCCTCAGGTGTGAGCGGGATCACTAGCCCGAGGCTCGGCACAGCTCGGCACAGCGGCGTTTGAAATTTGGCCGAGAATCATAGGCCATTTCCATGTTAACAGCCTAAAATAACCTACTTGAATACCACTACTAGTAACTAAGTACTACTAAGTAACTAAGTGTTGGTCTGTTCATATGGATGGAAGCGATTTCATTGTACAACAACCTTGAAGCTGCGCTGTAATTTACCTGTATGCTCTTTCTTTTCATCTTCGATTTTATCACTTGGTGATGTAATGTATAAAGTTCTCTATCTTCAAGATTTTCTGATCAACTCACATTATCTCGGCATAAATCTATCAGACACGTCGAACCGCCATGGCAAGCTTTGGTCGTCTCTAGATGACCCAGAGGGCGATGAAAGATCAGGTCAATATGTATTGGCACAAGATCAACTACTGTCGTGCCGCAAACAATACATGGCAGAAATATGTGAACAGAATGGGTGTGGACGTGGATAATCTGGAGATGCGGTTAGAGACATGGAGTAATGTGGGAGAGGGGGACGGATCGCAGGAGTCACTCGCACACTGAGTACCGATCTGACGGACACGGTAACTTTCTTGGACGACAGTAACAATGCTTTTTTGTTTAAGTATCTGATTGATCCGGAGCGTTAGCGAACATGGATTATGCCTTTGAGCAACCGCCCTGCGAACGAGTTCAATGATAGATGCTACCCATCGTCACCCTCCTCTTGCATACCAACACCGACACCGAATGGTCACTGCTAAAGCCGCCTCGAATCAGGACGAGGGTTTTGAAACGCGTACCAGTCTAGTCGTACAGAGGCTCAATAAGCCGAGTCCTGCCGTCGTCGTCGTCGTCGTACGGGTTGTCAATGCGATCGCTACCACCCACGGATCTCGAAGCCTCGAGGAACCGTCATTAGGATAATAAGAGCGATGTCTTGCATTTTCGCGCATGTTTGCTGTGAACTCCGGAAAAGCCGCACAGTCACCAAACTCCAGCCCGGAGACTTCCAGCAGGTCTGTTCATGATACTTCAACGCTGGCAGATTCCAATCTTTCCGTTGGCTCAGTGTACTTCTGTTCTTGTCGTGAACTTGATCCTTGTCTGTTTCGCCATGCTGTATCTCCCTCAAGCGTTGCGTCTTTCCACTCCGCCTACCACTCAACAGACGGCAGGGAAGCCACAATTCGAATTCATGGAGCATTGGCTACAGACATATTGGTAACCTTACGTTGGGTCTCTGGTGGGCCTGTAGTGATAGACGTGTGGTGAGCAAGCTTCATGTGGTCATGGTCACTTGAGCAGACGGCCAAGGGGAATACAGTCGAGATCAAGCTCGAGCGCATACAGTTCGATATTTGCGATTCGTGGTGCGTATTTTGCATGCCAAGTGTTTACTCGCTCATCCGACTAACATGCTTAGAAACTCAAGGACGCAACTTTGTCAACCATGATCACCACCATGGTAACATACACTACTACTGTCGTATTTGGCGCTCCGCTCAACATGAGTTGTCATTTTCCTGCCAGCACTGATCCGTCGTCCCTAAACTCGTGTGCAGCATATTTTGCAAACAATTCCCTCTCCTTCGTGGTTGCTACTCTGTCTGTCTTTACGTCGGCTTTTATGCTCGGACCACCTTCCTTGTATTTCGACATTCCATCTCTAATCAATGGATTAACGTGGACACGCTTTCTTGCAGAATTCTCATGAGTAAGGCAATTATCAAAGACACCTCTCATAGGAAAACCAGCTCGATAGGCCGGGGAATACGATCGAATGTGCAGTGGTTCGCCCTGGAGCGGGAGCGTTGGTTGGCGGCTGGTTTGAGGCTATCTCTATCGCACTCGACTGAGACCCCCCTTGGCAGGTATGCTCGTATTCATAATTGTTTGTCGGATCTATTTTTATTCATTTTCCCCGCAGGTTTGGCCTCTGGTGCTACTTTTCGGCAGCATTGGAGGTACATTACAGGTGCTCTCCGGATGCTTACTCTCAGCATAGCCAAGTACTAAAAAATAATTCTAATAGCAATCAAACCAATGCACGCGTGCGTATATTGCTCAGTTGTACGAGATAATTGGCGAGCGACTTGGATGCAGACGTGGTCTGTCGGGAAACTGTTGGAACAGGAATGCGATCAAAGGTGCTAAGGTCAACCAAGCACTGTGAGTGTGCACTTCTCTCAGTGGACTTTGCTTACGATGCCACTTTTGGGTTTATCGAAAGGTACACGAGAGTACATTCTTCTGTATTTGCTTTGAACGTAATCTAACGTCCCGTCACGAAGTATCTTTGGTCACAGGATGTGCTAATTTTCAGTCATCTCTTCGACTTTCATCATCAATGCATACATTTGGGCACCCCTAGCAATAAATCAGAATATCTTTTCATGCACAGACAAACAGGAGCGCCATTTCTCAGACCTCGTGGAAGTCTCGTCACGCTCAAACACGACAGTCGCCATGTTTTTGCACCTTAAAATCATCCTCCTCTAGCGGCTGTCCTTGGTATATTTTACCCATGTGCGTATGTCGGAATGGTCTCCCTCTGTTCCGAATCGCCAGAAGCGCCATCACCGACGGAAGCACTGGTTGCGAAATCCTGATCTGATCTGCTTCAAAGCCGCCGGGAATCTTGAACGCCTTCCCTCGCATTACTGCCCGAGCCAGCATATCGTTCTGGACCTCATCCACAGGTATATCGAGGAAACGACAGAGCCGGATGTACGCGTTGTAGTCTCTCAGATAGAGCTGCCCAGCGAACACGTTCAAATGGTCAATGAGATCGCAGGGGGGTGTCCAGCTGAATAGCAAGGAAGGGATCGAATAAAGTCTCAGGTCGTCGGATGGTCTCATCCGGTGTGACATTCGGGGAGCATACAGATGTAGGTGGACGTGCTCGCTGTCCCTAATCTCCGGCAACAGCCGATCAGCTTCGAATGGACTCAACAGGACGAGCCCATAGTCCCTCCTACTCGAGAGGATCCACTGCACGGGACGCAAATATTGGTCAATGGTCCCTTGCGTAGACTCGGGTTTAATTGTGTCGCAAAAATCAGGCGTGGCAAAGATGAATGGGCTCCACATGCCTGCTTCGCGCGTAGCTGCAGAGCTCCTTTCGAGCGTCATGAAGATGGGACGAAAGGTACTACCGGGGTGTGATTGTGGGAAGACACCACTCTTCACAAAGGCCAAAACGTCCGGATGAAGATAATGTTCTGCGGGCTCCGCCTTGGGAGGGAGCTCCGCTTGTCGTTTACGTTCGTGCTCTCGACTGACCTCCCGTTCATGTTCTTCGTCTATTCCTGTGTTTGGAAGGGACAGGATCCCGAGATATTTGCAGCGTTGTTGGACACCTGGGTTCATTGCTAATAATGCACCCGAGGAAGACTTATTGGCTTCTCTAGGTGCGTAAAGATCCTCCAGCGATTTGCGTTCCGATTGGATCCATGCGCCTGACAGCTCTTCAGCCGTAAGTTCTTGATTGCAAAAACGTTTCCAAGCATCATATTTTAACTTATGACCAATGCCTTGTTGTGCCCAGTGCGGTGCCCGATCGCGAACATCGATCCAGGTTTCATTTATTGCCCAGTACAAGATGTCGGCTACTGTGATCCGAGTACTCGTATTCCTTTTACCAGACAAGGTACGGATGCTCAGATCGACTTCAGGGGGCGCAAGGAACGACACCGAGTGACCACGGCCGAGCTTGCGCATCCGCATGCAACCTAAGATTTACAATCCGTGAGATTTTTAGCAGCAAACGTGTTGCAATATTGAAACAGACCTTGAACCAGGCGGTCTTTGGAGAGCTTGAGGCCCAACGTGACAGCTGCTCGTGAGCCAATAGGGAGTTTGATGTCAGTGCCCCTTGTGTGTACATGATCGAGGTAGACGACGCATCGATCCAGCTGTTGAGAAAGCGGGGATGACTGAATGGGTGTAGCAGTTCCGTTTCGCGTGAGGACCATCAATTCGTCATTCTCATCGAAATAGACAGCACCAGCGACGCTGCGAATAATATGGAGCCATGCTTCAGCGACCTGGCGGTTGGAAAGATCGAGTATCTGCCCGCCAACGTCAAGCAAAACACGGATTTCAGGTTGTTGCTTCGCTATAGTGCTGAGGAATCCATGTGTCGTCTCCCGTTCGCCATTCCTGTGAATCTCCATATAACAGTCGTTTTCAGGTCGAAGGAGATATGCAAGAGCCCTAGTGTCAGAACTTTTTCCTTTATCTTATCTTATCTACACTTTTGCCCTTCACATGGTCACATCTCCACTTCACTCATTATACTTCACTCTTTCATCCCTTCAAGTCGTTCACTATCTGGGCAGTGTATTTGGTTTGTTCTATCACCTTCTATTAAGTTCCATATGACATCATAGACACTGGTTTCATACAGCCCTCTACAGCATGTTTTCCTCATGGATGCACTGCATGGCTGTGTAGTAGTTAGTATATAAGAGCCTAGGTCGTACTCTGTATTCCCTAGTTTTGGTTTATTCATTCATCATTCAGTGTAACTGGGTTCCCTGGAACTTAGCCATTGTTTGACTCCTGTCATTAAACCAAAACTACCCTTTCCACTGTTCCCCTTTACACTCTCATATCTTACTGCCTAGCAGACGAACTTATCGTTCCGTTAGTCCCCTTTGTTGTCGTATACCCGCTCGCACAGGGTTAAGTGCTGCTCAAGCGGGTTACTCATACCCTTAACCTGATACGGACGAGCACCGTGCCCACGCTCGTACATATGCAGATCGGCGTCGAACAGAGATAGTGGAGTTTACTTCAACTGTTCATCAAACAGATCAGTCGCTTCCTCTAAGTGCGCAGAGGCAGGTTCATGGAATACCTGTGACGTCCGCCGGTATACCACCGTTATTTGGTATTTACATCGTAGCCAGATGTTATCCGGTTCCCCCCCACAAATCCGACATTCCCGAGGTGCCCCGCCTCTCCAGCCGACATACAGATAAGGGCAAAGAAGGTAGAATTAGTTTTTACCCAGCTGCCATCGCCGCCGTAAGGGAAAGAGGAAAGAGCATCAAGCAAGGTTTTCTGACTCGTACCTGAGCTGCCACAAAAGCAAATCAGGGAGAACTGAGGCTCTGATTACCCAAGTGATCAGCTGATCAAAAAGTTCAGTTACGACAGAGAACCCCAGAAGACATCTAGAGACTAAACTGGCTGCTGAGCGCCGGCTCTAGTTCACCATTCCAGCTATATGAGAAAACCCCCGATACGAGCTGCGCGAATGGGCTTGTTTCTACCCTGCACCTCTCACAGTTCCGTTCCGCAAATCCACACCCTACTACCGAAAACTCATCGGTTCCTACCTCCGTCCCCGCAATGTCCTCAAGAATGAGCTACCGCGATCCTGTGGACCCAATGACCACAGACTCTACGCCCATTTCCGGGACATCTCGCATCCAGATCGCTAACCCTCACCCTTCCACCTCGCTTATTCCCAAGTCCAGTGACCTGGACGCCATCGCACAAGCAATGTCGGAGGTTCACCTTCACAATAACAACAAAGCAATGGAGGACTACACTGACTCACATATAGACTGGGTCGCTAAATACACTTGAAATCCCCTGACAGCAGGGCCGCCTCCTCTTCCCCCGGTTCTGGTGGATCAAAACACTGGAACAAGAATAGTGGTCCCATCCAGGACTTACTCCGCCCGCCCTCTACCATCACCACCTAACCCCCCAATTGGCGCTCGCGTCAATTTACCCACTTCCTCTTCAGGGCTGCCAAAGTCATCAGCAGCCAAACCAGATATGTACGACGGAGATAAAGAAAAATTCGTCGATTGGTGGATGACGGTAGAGCTCTACCTAGAAGGGATGGTTAACATGCCATCCGAAAGAATCAAAATCATAACCGTGTTGTCCTATATGAGAGGCAACAACCCAGCAGGCCGATTCGCGAGCAGCTATACTCGAGAAAAGAAGCATACCTTCCAGAACTTTGAACAGTTCAAGGGAGAAGTTGTACGCCACTTTAAGCCAGAGTGGATACAAAGACAAGCAGAAAGAAAGCTGTTCTCCCTGAAACAAGGACCGAAAGACACAGTCGAAGATTTCTTTGTTAAATTCCGTCATCTAATGGCCGAGGCGGAATACGATGAAGTAAAGCAAAACTGGATTCTTTGCAATCTGGTAAGAAATGCCATCAGGGGCGACCTAGTCGAAAAAGTCGAGTGGCAAGATCCCGATCTGCTTGACTGTAATAAGCTTTATCAATGGGAAAGAGCACTGATCAAAGGAGATCAGATTCAGTGCGAAATCAACGAAAGAAAGGCCACGCAGTACAGGCCTCAAAATACTTTTCAGAACCGCCAGCCCTTTCGTGGGCAGAACCATCAGTCGGCCACTCCCACTGATGGAAAGACAGAAGGAAAGGTGGCGGAGGTCACTAAGGATGCAAGCGGTGTCTTCTCCGGGTCGGGCCAGCCAATGGATATCGGTCGCGCCAAGGTGGAGAAGAAGTGTTATACCTGTGGAGGAGCGTTCCCGTGCAAGGAACACACACGGCCTCGTCGCCAGAATAGGCAGACGATTAGGTTCAATGGTAGAGAGATTGAGATCTCGGGTAAAACAGAAGCCCAGATCGAAGCGGACATCAGAGCAATAGTAAAAGAGACGGGTTTTGGAAACAAGTAGTAGATGCGAGCCGTTCTACTACTTTATGTAACACTGTATCTTCAAGTTTCGCGAATAAATATTCTTGCTTAACCGAAGAAAAGTATGAAGGCTCTGATAGTAAAATCCCGATAGTCCGAATACTACAAAGGGAAAAGAAACCCAAGGTCGATGAGTCGATTCCAAAAATCGCTGCTGAGCACGTGATGGAAAAGATCCCGACGGAGAAACCTACAAAGGTTGAGTCGAAGGAAAGATGAGCTGCTGAGTGCTCGAATCCTGAGATCCGAAAGGATAATCGAAATTGGAACAACACGCTTGACCCTTGGTCTGTCAACTGGATCAAGCAATCCATCGAAAAGGATGATCAAAGAGCTAAAGATCATCTAAAATACTTTGTACATGAGTCCTGAAGAGTAGAAATTGATGATGAACTAATTCGTCAATTACGACAAATGAAAGAGGACGATTGTTATTGGTCAATAAAAGAATTGCAAAGGAAACCAAAGTTTATCCAAAAGAGCGAGAGAAAAATAAGCTCTTCACTGGATTTAAATGTGTCTATCAAAACCAATGACGGATAAGAAATAACAACGACCGCTTTGGTAGATTTGGGATGCACAGGATCCAGCGTCGACAAAGGATTTGTCAAAAGACATAAGATGCAGGAACATCCTTTACCTAGACCAATAAAAGTATACAACGCCGATGGATCGCTAAATTCGGGTACCATCGAAACTTTTATAGTAGTCGAACTAGTTGTCAAAGAACACAAGGAAAAAATAGCGTTAGCTGTAACAACGCTTAACACCCATTCGATTTTCCTTGGATATGATTGGTTAAACACACACAATCCAAAAATTGACTGGAAAACCAATCATATTGAGTTCCGCTGTCAAAGTGATCATACTCCATATTTGATCAATGATGACTTTGAACTACCACCATTAGAAGAAGACGAAAAGTTGCTTAGGGTGGAAATACGTAACGTGGCTACCGACATAGCAGCTGCAGAAAACCAAAAGAAAGAAAAACAAACGTTCGAACAACTAGTTCCCCAAGAATATCATGATTACAAAGATATTTTCAGTAAGGAATCGTTCGATGAACTGCCGCCGTCCAGACCATGGGATCACGCAATTGAGCTAATCCCTGGAGACCACAACATAGATTGTAAAACATACAATTTATCCCCTTCTGAGCAAATTGAATTGGATGCATTTTTGAAAGAGAATCTAGAAACTGGACGAATCAGACCATCCAAATCTCAATTTGCATCAGCATTCTTCTTCATAAAAAAGAAAGATGGACGACTAAGACCAGTACAAGATTATCGGAAACTTAACGCTATCACAATAAAAAATCGATACCCTCTCCCGCTCATAAATGAGCTTGTGGATAAATTGCGACATGCTCGGTTCTTCACCAAACTCGATATACGGTGGGGATATAACAATATCAGAATGAAAGAAGGAGATGAATGGAAGGCAGCTTTCCGAACAAATCGAGGACTCTTCGAACCTCTTGTAATGTTCTTCGGCCTCACCAATTCTCCGGCAACCTTCCAAACCATGATGAATCACATATTCTGTGATTTAATCTCCAGAGGAAAAGTCATTGTTTACATGGATGACATAATGATATTCTCCACCACACGAGCCAAACATAGACAAATTCTCCGCGAAGTTCTCCAAATTCTCCGCGAAAACAAACTTTCTCTCAAAGCAGAAAAGTGCGACTTCGAAAAGAAAGAAACTGAATATCTGGGATTGTTGGTCAGTAAAGGATACATTCGAATGGATCCCATCAAAACAAATGCCATAAAAGACTGGCCAATACCGACAACTCGCAAAGAAACCAGATCCTTCCTCGGTTTTCTTAATTTCTACCGAAGATTCATTCGCAACTTTTCCACGATAGCACACCCGCTAAATGCCCTGACATCGGAGAAGAAAGAATTCATGTGGACCATGGAATGCACTTCAGCATTCGAAAACCTAAAGAAAGCATTGACGGAAGCACCAATACTTCGTTTCCCGGAACCCAATAAACCATTCCGTTTGGAAACTGATGCTTCCATTGTCGGACTCGGAGGAATCCTTTCGCAGGAACATGAAGGCAAATGGCATCCAGTCGCATACTTTTCTAGATCCCTACATGACCCCGAAAAGAATTATCACACGGCGGATCTCGAAATGCTGGCTATAATCACCTGCCTTAAGGAATGGCATCATTATCTTCTAGGTGCTGCTTATCCCTTTCAAATCCTCACCGACCATCAAAACCTCACTTTCTTCCAAAAACCACAACTTCTCTCTCCTCGTCAGGCCCGTTGGCAATTATTACTCCAAAAATATCACTTTACCCTCAAACATCGATCGGGAAAGACAAACCCCGCTGACCCTCTGTCCAGGAGACCAGATTATAATAAGGGGGTAGATCTCGATAAAAAAGAACAAATTCTACTACCGCCTCAATTATTTCGAACAGTACACTTGGAGGATAAGCGTTACCAACAAATTACGAAGATACAACACTTGAGAGACGCTTTCGCAATAAAAGGAATCAAAGAAAAGAAGGAAGGATGGACTGAAGAAGAAGGAGTTTTGTACTATAGAGGAAAACTATATGTGCCAAAATCAAATGAGTTACGCCAAGAGTTGATGAAGGAAAACCATGACCACCCATTAGCAGGACATCCTGGATTCAAGAGAACAATGGATTTAATAAAAACTCGATATTGGTGGCCCAAAATGGCTAAGGATGTTGAACGATACACCAGAGGATGCGATGTTTGTCAAAAGACAAAAACTAGACCACAAACACATCGCACACCACTACATCCTCATGCCATTCCCGAAAATCCTTGGGAACATGTCTCCATCGATATAATTGGCCCATTACCAGAATCACAAGGCAAAGATGCGATCCTCGTAGTGGTGGATAGACTTACCAAAATGATCCACATTTTCCCCACTACAACGGAAATCACGTCAAAGGGTGTCGCTCAACTATACCGAGATCACATATTCAAATTACATGGTACTCCAAAGAAAGTGATCTCAGACAGAGGACCCCAATTTGCGTCCAAATTTATGGAAGATTTCTGTGCCTTATTGAATATCGAGCCAAATATCTCCACTCCCTATCACCCCCAAACCAATGGTCAAACAGAACGAAAGAATGCTGACATCGAACAATATCTACGGATATATGTAAATCATCGACAATCGGATTGGGTTGAATGGTTGAGTCTAGCGGAGTTCGTTCATAATCAGAAAATCACTAGTGCCACAGGATTTTCGCCATTCATGTTGAATTATGGACAACAACCAACCATTAGAGGAGAAAAGACATCCACACCACGAATTCAGGAAGCTGATGATTTCGTAAAGATGATGAAACAATCTTTGGGACAAGCGAGAGAAGCGCTTCAACAAGCAGCCGATTTGATGAAGAAATATCATGATCGAAAAGCTGCTGATCGAAAGGAATATCAACCTGGAGATTTAGTTTTGATAGAAGCTACTCGCATAAGAATGGATCGTCCTTCAGCCAAATTGGACAATAAACGATACGGGCCCTTCAAAGTCATATCTAAAATAGGTGCATCAGCATATAAGTTGCATTTAACCCAAGGATGGAAGAAAATTCATCCCATCTTCAATGAAAGTCAGCTATGGCCATATAGAAAAGGAGAATTCCCTATACAGCATTCTGCACCACCACCTCCACCGGTAATCGTATCAGGACTAGAAGAAATGGAAATCGAATATATCATCGATTCCAAGGAAACTAAAAGAGGAATTGAATATCTTGTTCATTGGAAAGGATTTCCCAGAGAACATCGAGAATGGTTACTCTTGGAACAATTAGGAAATGCCAAAGATGCAGTCAAGGAATTCCACAGAAGTCATCCCACTGCGCCTCGACCGCAGAAACAGATGAAAGTTCGTTTCTGTGAACACGACTTCGCAGAAAGTTGCTCTTGTCCTATCTGCGAAGGAATTCCACTCCCAACTCCCACTACTGCCATTTTGACATCTCAGGAATTTCTTAACTTCCGAAAATCCCTCAATTCCATTCCTGAAGAATTCTTCGAAATACCTCCTGCTTCACGACCCAATCCAACCTTGATTATTAATGCTGTGCAAGCCGAACAAAATCAAGCTCCAGTAGGAGAATGGGTGGCATTGGATTTTTGAAACAAGTTGATCGAGGACGCTCAACCCTAATAAGGGGGTAATGTCAGAACTTTTTCCTTTATCTTATCTTATCTACACTTTTGCCCTTCACATGGTCACATCTCCACTTCACTCATTATACTTCACTCTTTCATCCCTTCAAGTTGTTCACTATCTGGGCAGTGTATTTGGTTTGTTCTATCACCTTCTATTAAGTTCCATATGACATCATAGACACTGGTTTCATACAGCCCTCTACAGCATGTTTTCCTTATGGATGCACTGCATGGCTGTGTAGTAGTTAGTATATAAGAGCCTAGGTCGTACTCTGTATTCCCTAGTTTTGGTTTATTCATTCATCGTTCAGTGTAACTGGGTTCCCTGGAACTTAGCCATTGTT
>JBBPJU010000832.1:0-16674 GCA_038088875.1 Austroboletus festivus
TCTGTACTTGTAGCCTCAGCTAGATCTACACAATCACAAGTGTGGTGTCTAGTTTCCTCAGTGTGAAAGAGTCACTGCAGCGAATACCTTTGGATTTCTACTAGTCTTCGTGCTACTATCGAGTGCATGCTGCGATAAAGGATCAGACTAGGTGTCATGCTTGTCCAGCATAACAGTATTACCCCTTTCCCTTATCCCGCCGAACTCATATATCTGTTGCAGAGATAGGGTTTGGAGTCTCTCCTCAATTAGGGGAGGTTCCCACGCACTGCCCTTCCCTTTTTATCCATAGGCAGTGCATGACTAATTAAACCTAATAATATTGAGGGACACTTTCCATTCTCCAACCCCGAAACGGGGAGGACCTGTTCCTTATTCCGAACCCCCATTCCGGATAGGAATACTTTCCCATCTCCATCTGTTACATATATAAGCGCCCATGTATTATAGTTAGCTCTCTAGCTAAATTCTATGCAACCTTACATGAAGATTTACACTGCACCTTGGGAAGGTGGATCATCTATCTTTCCTCGAGAGAATCTTAGTCAGGCAGACCCTGAACTACCAGTTCATACTCTATCACGAGGCCGCCACCACCTGGGAATCTGTCCTTGCTGTGTGCCTGAGGTACGGCCCAAACCTAGGAGCATTTGATCAGCTAATCACTCGGAGGCTCGGACTTCACGTCCTGCGTTCCATATCAGCACTCTGTGGCACTCTGTGCTAGTCATCAGCAACAAATTACTACTATGTCAGTCTGGTCAGTTGTGGATTCACTGATGTAACATGCTATTGTATCTGTGAACTAAATTTTATTTTACATAAATATTATGTAGGATATATAGTAAACCATTCAACTCTTAGTACTACAGAGTACCATGTAGGCAGCATGGAAGGCGCTCAGCTACAGGGCACTATATAGTAACCATTGAATTTCTTTTTTGCAGATATAATTGTATCAAGCAGCTTGTGATAATGGATCTCCTTTGTCTCTGTTGAGTCAACTGAGTCATCATCACTCTCAAATTCAAGATCGCTTAGGACAGGTGTGATGGGGGGAGTGATGATGAGGAGGATGTTGAGTTCCTCATCAGAAGACATATCTTCATCAGGTTCCTCCAATCATCTTTGTAAGTTTTTAAGCCTGTTCAGCTGGACACAGTCGACTGTACTGGCAGATGTTTGGCAGCCTAACAAACCAAAATAACGCGGGTCTCGTCAATTGCGACGCGTCCTAGATCGCGTCTTCCTCTCAAACCCCACCGTTCTTTCGGCCCTAAAACGTTTGTGGATACGGATTCTAGCATGAGTGGCAACGCTCTATTTTTCAAAGACCCGGATGACTTGGATTCATCCGAGGACCCTGCAGGAAATTATCACCACCTTTCCGACGGCACCTTTGTGGGTCTTTCAAGTTTTGCCCAACCAGAACCCGTATCGGCGATTTCCTCTCAACAACCCCGTGAAAAACGATTGTTTTTTCCTGATAGCGACGACGAGAACATCACAAACTTTGAATCTCCGCGAAAGCCTATCGCTGAAATGACACTCTTGAAAACGAACGCAGATGGTAACTCTGAAAGCGACCTCGAGCTACCCACCATCGAAGATGTCCCGCGGGCGTCGAGCGTCAGTAGCATTTCTTCTGCAGTCTCGAGGGTTTCTTCCCCCCCCCCCCCCCCGGCTCCTGTGATCACCATTCAATCATCCCTACATCCGGCTAAGAAAAGACGTCTTTCATTGTCAGTACAAATGAAGACGGCCATCAAATCAAATGATATATACCTTGGTTCTTTCTTAGTCTCCAATGCGTGGAGCACAGCCAAGGGAAAAGGTTATGTTAAACAGGGGGATGAGATCAAAGTAGAAAGAGACAGCCCTGAAGATACCAGTATCACTGCGACATCCTCAAAGAAGAAGCAAGTCACTCTCAAGACAATGCTGAAGCCCCAGCCAGCTAAAAGTACGAAAAGAAAGATAGACACAATCGTTCGCCTAGTGAATAATAGGGGGTTCGGTGAGCACGTTGTCTCTCAAGTAGTATCACGCAGTGTGACCAGGTTTCAAGAATTTGGCAGACTACCGCAAGATGTCGCCGGATGGGTATCGAAGTTGTTAGACATGGGTAATTCTAGTTTCATCCATTTTAGTGAATATATTCATATGTCCGCAAAGGTCTGATTAGCTTCAAGGGTAGCACAATGATTGATTGCCCAACTATTCTCCACTCAGGCGCAGACATGATCGTCTCGCTCTCTGTCTATATCTCCACCTTGGCATTCAAGCCCATTAATGGGTCAGATGCTTCTTTACACTCCAGAGTGGTATTCGGACAAGGCAAGGAGACCGAGGAAGAACAATCCCTCCGTGAACGGAAAAGTGCACTTTTGGCATTGCTTGAAGCTGTCAACCTTCGGCCGCGCTCAGGTGCGCGAACTCAAAGTAATGGCCCGATTCCTGAGGATCGTGAACGGCGAGGTGGACAGTCCGTTCAAAAACCAGCAGAGACAAAGAAAAGGGTGATGGAAATAGTAGGCGATGAGTCGGAAGTCGAAGTCGAAGACGGAGAAGAATTGTCAGACGATCAGTTGGACCTGATTTACCGAAGGTGGTCAAATCAAACCCTGATGCTTGACATCATCTAATTTCATACTGCATAGGGCACAGCGACACGATCAGACCATGGCAGAGATGGATCCTTTACCGACATTTACACTTGCACTGAGGGGGTATCAAAAACAAGCACTGAAGTGAGTCGACTCTGGTTCGTCTAAACTGCGTCTATATGGTCGAACAGATGGATGTATTCTATGGAATCGGGCGAATTTTCTGCGAGAAAGGCAACATCTATGCACCCTCTCTGGAGCGAGTAGGTATTTATTTGCTTAGTAGCGCAAAGTATAACCCCCATTTTTCAGATATGCTTTTCCCCCCGAACCGCGTGATGGACTGATCGATCTAACTGAGGGTGACATACCGTTCTACTTCAACTCGTTTTCTGGCGAGCTCAGCCTGGACTTTCCCAAGGCTGAGCATAGACATAAAGGAGGAATTTTGGCGTACGTCTTTGTCGATTATGCTCGGCATCAAACTCAGCAGCCTCCGCAGTGACGGTAAGCATTGTCACACTTGTTGACAAGATCTGACGTTTGAAGATACCATATCTTGACAGAGAGTAAGTACTAAAATGAAATCGCGGGCTCTTCGTTTGATCTTTGTTTACAGTGGGGATGGGCAAGACAATTATGCTTTCAGCCTTAATTCATACCAATAAAGGACCAGAACCGATTGACGAGGATGAAAAGGAATCTGCCCGTGGCCGTCAGTTGAGATTGGATAGCGCATTCCGATCTGTTCCGCCTAATCAAACAATTCGACCAACGAAAGGCCCTTCTGCTACCCTGGTCGTGGCCCCGACATCTCTTCTCGTGCAATGGTCTGAAGAACTGGAGCGCTCCAGTGTCTCCGGTTCCGTGCGAGTCATTGTCTGGCACGGGCAGAATAGGTTAGATTTAGATGCCTTGGAGACGGAAGATGATAGTGACGCAAGTATACCCATCGTCATTACCTCTTATGGTGTCTTGGTTTCTGAGCATTCCAAGTTTGAAAATTCAAATGGACAATCATCCGTATACCAAAGTAAGGCTCAGGTTTGTCATTCCATCAGCCACTGACTTGCCATCGCAGTTGAATGGATGAGGGTCATTTTGGATGAGGCACACCATTGTAAATCAAGAACAAGTAGAACTGCCCGAGCAGTCTATGCACTGCAGGCGAGGCGGCGGTGGGCCGTTACGGGAACACCAATTGTCAACAAACTCGAGGACCTTCACTCCCTACTGTGAGAAACGAAGTTTATCTACAAGATTTTATTGCTTACCTTTGATGTAGGAAATTTTTAGACTACACTCCCTGGTCGTCTTACGCCTTTTTCCGCTCGTATGCGTTCAACAGTTAGCAGTCTTCCGACCACAACTGAAGGCTGGATCTAGGTTTATCACATTGCCATTTCTTGGTCGCGACCCTAAAGCAATCGAAATAGTGCAAGTCATTTTGGAGAGCATCTTACTCCGCAGGGAGAAAAATATGCGAGATAGTGACGGGAAACGGATTGTGGAGCTTCCCTTAAAGGAAGACACTACTGAAACTCTTCGCCTTTCCCTTGCAGAGCGCATAATTTATGATTCTATATACAATACCGCTAAACGAAGGTTTGACCAGCTTAATGCCAAAGGGTTGGTCGGAAAAAACTATACCCACATTCTTGCTATGCTAATGCGGTCCGTTCTTCGAGTTGACGTTCATTTACTTTCCACTGGCTGACATGGTAGAACATAGTTTGCGACGTGCCGTGCTGCATCCGGATCTTGTTACAGACTCGAATGACGAGGAACGAAAGTCTGCCTCGGATTTAAAATGTATCGAAATCGACAGTCTAATGCATGGCGTTGCCGAGCAACAAACCTCTGAACCTTTAAACATGACCTTTGCGAAGAATGTACTCTCCAACCTTGCTGCATCCGAAACAGACGAATGCCCTATCTGTCTTGATGTGATGGAGACTGTAGTCATCATCCCTCGGTGTTTGCATCGTTGGCAAGCATTGTGCTCCTCTTCTGTCATCTATTACTGATATCACCCTAGTTGCAAAGATTGCATTATTTCTTACATAACGGCTTGCACCGAGCGACGTGAGGAAGGTCGTTGCCCTTCTTGTTCTAACGGCCCCATCAAAGAGGACGAGCTGATAGAGGTCATCAAGCCTAAAACTGAAGATGGTGTGAAAACGGAACCTCTCCTTACAGGAGACAATAAAACCAAGCCCCCCCCAGTGGTTGAACTGCATCACAACAACTTCCGCTCATCCACAAAACTAGAGGCATTGATACAAAACCTTCGTGAGTCGTTCCTTGACCACTCAACAATAGGTGATGACGGTAGATGTCGAACAGGTCGGCTGCGAGACCAAGATCCATATTTCCGCGCAATCGTTTTCTCGCAGTTTACTTCATTCCTCACGCTCGTCTCTGTAGCTCTTGACCGCGAGCACCTTGCTTGGTACCGCTTCGATGGCTCGATGGACATGAAAAAACGTAGTGCGGCAATAGCAGAATTCAAGCAAAACGAACGCAAGCCCAAAGTTTTGATTATCAGCCTGAAGGCGGGCGGCGTGGGGCTAAATGTAAAGAATCTGCCTTCTCTCTAGATGAAACCGACTCATCATGTATCTGATAGCTAACCTGTGCCAATCATGTATTCATGGTAAATGCTTCGGTGTTTCAGCGGTGCAAATCTAACTCTAGCTCCAGATGGACTGCTGGTGGAACGCGGCAATCGAAAGTCAAGGTATGCTCCCAGCTCCCAGGTTGGAAGGTGCCTACACACAGCGACGTCCTTTATAGGAATTGACCGTGTTCACCGAATTGGCCAAGAAAAGACGGTCTATGTCAAGCGTTTCATCGTAAGAGGACCTGTGTCTGATAGGTTTCAACATTAAATTTAAAGGGCGCTCAGATAGAAGATTCTATCGAAGGAAATATTCTAGAGATTCAGAAACGCAAGACCGCCATTGTCAAGGAAGCATTTCGAGGAACGAACAAGTCAGGGAGAGCAGATCCTGAGAGCTTGGAGAATCTCAAACTCATTTTTGGTGATCACGAGTAACCACAGCTACAGTATATACATTAGTAGTGTTTATCTACAGTATCTATTCACAAAGATGTGACGGTTACCCAAGTGTGATCTTGTGACATTCCAGCGATTGCTGTGTATTCTTTTTGATTCACAACGGCCATGGCTACCGTCTCGCCCTTTGCTCGAAGTACCGCATTTGACGAGCCCCGCCTTGGGGCCCGCGAGCAGACCGTATGTACCTCCCAATCCACTCTCTGTCCCCCCTCAATGAACCCGAACAAGCGCCTTGCAGATTGAAGAAATGTACAGCGTTCCAGAGAGCTTTCTGGAAATCGAGGTTCGCAATCCTCAAACGCACGGTTAGCAGGTGTTGGTTATCAATATCCCCGGACGTCTCCATTGACACGGGCCTAGGTTTTGGTCGAAAAATGTTTACCGACTACGAAGTCGTGTGCAAGGTATGCTGCTCGGTTGATGTCGCTTCCATCCTAAAGTGCGTTCTGAGTCTACGTTGGCGATTTAGACCAACATCCCTGCCTTCAAATTACGCCACTCCCTCGTGAGACGCCGCTACTCCGACTTTGAGGCGTTTCGTGATATTCTCGAACGGGAGTCTACACGCGTCAACATTCCGCCCCTCCCCGGCAAGGTCTTCACGAACAGATTCTCTGATGAAGTCATTGAAACACGTAGGGAAGGGCTTGAACGGTTTCTTAGCGTCGTTGCTGGTCACCCTTTGCTACAGGTACGGCCTGCTCGCCTCCGCCTACGTTCACGCTTTTGACGATCTCGCCCTAGACTGGCAGCAAAGTCTTGTGTGCATTTTTGCAGGACCCAGGCTGGGACAAAACCCAGTGGCTATAAAACATTCTTATCGCACGTCCGCACAGCTCAATTCCCACCGCGAAATTCCACTTTTTCTCCGCTCCCGCCTCTATCCCCGTCCAACGTCGCCGCCCAGGGACGCCTACGTTTTTACCATGTACCACTAGGTGTCTTGTCTGATCCTCGTTTAGCTGTTCTTGTATATTCGTACCTTTTCTCACCTTCTCTTACAACTCTCCTTGTTTTCCTGGATGTTTTTAATCCATCTGAACTCGTAGTACACGTCCCAGGTACATAAGGTACCAGCTATGGAAGTTTCTCTTTCTCTACCACACGCTCATGGACGACAATGTCCATAACAGATCTGGGGTAGAGTTGACCATTAGTGAAGGATCCAGAATGTACGTATGCTTACCGCAAATTGACCGCATACCCAGTTCCGACGTCCGTTAGCGTGAGGGTGTCGACAGAATGTACACCAGGAGAAATAGCAAGAAAGTCCATGCGGACTGATTGGCAAGTGGATGGCTTGAGAGGGCTACGGACGTAGACCGAACCTCAGATACAGATGATGGAAGGTGGTATAACTCACCCGACCCTTATTCGGTTCTGTAACGGCAAGATGCCAGGAGGAGAAATCGATGCCTTGAGTTCCTCCAGGCTACTTTCCCCGCTAGACTCTGACGTGGTTTTGTTCTGTTCCACCTTTCGCAGTCGTTTGTCTACACTTGGATAGACAACCTCAAATCGCCTCGTCCACGAGCTCTGGTTGAAGACGAAGATATCCAACGTGAACTGATCTGCGGGAAATATCTTGCGCTGTCCACATAAATGGCCGTCACCAGACGGTGGCTCCAATTCGTCGGGCAAGAGGCCTACAGAAACCACGATCGGTTCCCCAGACGGTACCGGTAGCGCTTCCGGTCGCGCATCGAACTGCGTTTTCAGAACAGTTGGCAACGGCGTCTGTGGTGCGGCGGCGATCATGCCAGCGCCGCGCTCGCGCTTGATCTCGACGCTCGGACCGGAATATCCTGGTTGTTTCCCCATCCCAAGCGTCGCTTGGACGTGGGGTGTATTGGCTGTCGCGCCCGGCGGGAATGCGGGGTAGACCGATTTGGGGGACGTGACAAACGATTGAGCTGATATATCAGACAACGGCACGTTGGCGTTGAATCCACTCCCTCCACCTGGGGGTGGAGGCGTCATCCCAAACGTGGTTGAATTGAAACGGTTGAATGCCTGCAGTGCAACCGAAGGTGGTGTAAAAGCCATTGTCGATGCGGATGGTGCAGCGGACCCCCCGGGGTGCTCGCGAAGTGGTAGAGAGAGACGCATGCTGGTGGGGGGATTAATAGCACGCATGGCGGTAATACTACCCGGAAGCGTGTTTCGTTTTCCTGCGATGGCTTGTGGCACTGGTGTAGTAGTCGCAGGAGTCGCGATGAGAGATGAGAGGGCGTTGCGGCCCGGAAAGGGTGAAGGAGGTTCGGGGAGAGCGTTGCGTCCTACAGAAGTCTCGTGGAAATCTGACGGCTCCTCGCGTGGTCTGGATGATAAATCGAGAATGCAGTTCCACCGAGACGAAAAAGGTTGAGTAGGGTACGACAAGATATCGTTGCCATCCCTAACTTCACTTGTGAGGTATGGTCTTCCGTAGACAGTAATTGTCACTGCTCTCTGTAATTCGCTGCCATCGCTGGTATTCTGGCCGGTCAGCAAGTTTTCTTGATCATTCGGCGTGTTCCAGAAGGATACGACGTAGAGGAGGTTGTACTGCTCCATCGAGCTGATATGCAGAGGGAAAAAACGCTTTTCGGTATCCAGGTCGAAAGCACCCTCTCCCCACCCGATCAATCTTGTGGTTGCACCTTCTCCGCCAATCTTCACATCCAGATGCTCAAGCGAGAAGCCCATGGTTGGACCTGATTCTCCAGAGTTCTCCACCTCGACACAGAGGACCACGGTGCGTTCACTGTTTCCGGCCTCCCGCTCCTCGTTTCCACTTTCGAAATCGTCGTGATCGCCAGCGTCCTTGTCGATTTTAGAAGCAGATGACTTCTTTGAAAATAAGACATGAGGAACAAATACAGTGCGCATTCGGACGCGGAAACCAGAGACGGTCTGCAAAGTTTTGCGATAAGATTTCCGCAGGATATGGCTTGGAGTCTGTCTGGATGTTGAAGGTGGTGTTCGAGTTTGTAAGGAGAGCGGAGAGAGAGAAAAGAATTGTTGACGAGTGGTATTTCCCAGTCGAGTAGAAGGGAGCTGGAGTGGCTCAGAGTCCGATGATACGCTAGGGTCTCCACGAAACAAACTCAATGGTTATATATCACCTGATCACGACCCATATACGCACCCAGACTAAGACCTTCAAGTAAGTTTATTTCCTCAAAGCCAGTGTCTTCATCTTCTTCGTCTTCAACCTCCTCACTATCTCTTGGGACCCCAGAATCAAGATGGGAAACCATATCCATTCTAATCAGGTACGCAACAAAAGGGTGAGAGGACTGAGAAGGAGATATTGCCTTGTCTCGTAATGTAGCGAATGCGGTCAAGCAGAGCAGAGGATTCGGGAAGGGGAGGCGCAGATATGCTGAGAAGTTCAACACGGTACCACAAACGAAAACATCGTGAGTTTACTCACACACGACCAAGGAAAGTTCATAAATGGCGATCCAACATGAGTGAGCCTCGGAAAAAAGGAGTGCAAATCTTTCCTTTGATTCATCCGTAGCTTTTTGCGCTCCCCAGATGCTGGAAACGAGTAAAGTTCCCTCCGATTGAACATATTTGCGGTCACTTTCGGTTGTGGACGGGATTGGATTTGGAGTGTTGGGTGGGAATATCGAGGGATGAAATGAGGACGGGCGACCCTTTTGCATCGAGGAAACACGGGGAGGGACAAGACCAGCAGTATCTGGTATGTCTTGGTTTGGGGTTTGCGATATGTATGTCGCTTCCAGCGACACTTGTATGTGACTAAGTAAGTTTGCAAGGGTTCGTGGAGGATTACGATCATGCGAGTCATTCAGAGATGGATGCTCGATGCGCATCACAAGAAATAGATTCAGGTGCTCATCTAGATACCTGTAAGCTTCAGTGCGTTGTAAGGATGGAAGCGATGTACCACACCAAAGAAGGCCTGTTTTCTCTCTGTATGAGATTGTTTCGCACTTGCCAGCCAGTCGTCTACGACGTCATCTTCCGGGAAAGATATCGACGCGTCCGGCGTAAGAACCTCAAGTACACAGGCCCCGAAAAGTCCCTCGAACGATTCATCACCCATGAGCGATTGAGTTTAGAAACGTTAGTGTGAGGCACTGTCTAGTTGGATGTTGGCAATGATAGCAAACGTGAAGAAGATGCGCCTGTTGTTCAAAAGCTTCTAGTACGGTCTGCAGTAACCGATTTGGTAAGAATAAGTAGCAATATTGGCTATACCATTGTTCTTGATTCCAATCATGCAGTCATTTCCACCTCCGGACCTTGCCTATCACGCTGGACTATTACTAGTTACTGACGAGCTTCAGGCTCCGGCAGATTTTCTTATACACCAGTTTTTGAACTTGCGCCTAAAGAACTCGAAACGGTCTTGCTGCCTCTTTCTGTCTGTCTCTGAAGATATTGAACGAATAAAATCAGTGGCATCCAACTCAGTGCGTAGATATCAACGTCTGATTTATGATGCATTGATGACACTATCAAGAGCCTGAACATTGTGCAAAACCAGAGGTTCAAATTTATTGACGTCAACTCACAACTAGAGGGTCCGGAAGAGTCAGAGCCTGACACGAGTCCCAGAGACTCGAAAGTAAGACGCATTTTTGACCTCGCATCGACGGAGCTACAGATTAGGCGTGATGAAGATGGGAAATGTCTTGTCATCTTGGACGATATCGCGACCCTCGAATGGCTTGGCTATTCAGTTCTGGAATTATCACGACTCTGTCGTGCGCTGAGAGGGTTGTGTCTAAAAGTATCTTCTATTTCCTTGTCTCGGACGTGTAAACTGAAATGTATGAATATGTCAGGAGGGTGCAACGCTGTTAATACGGCACCATGTACTTGATCGATCAGAGCCTGATCCTCTTTTCCGACACCTCTTGCAACTGTGCTCTTACCACATAGAGGTAAGACCACTGTCAAGCGGTCGCAGTGGTGCTGTAAGCGGCGAGGTGAGTCTAGATCCTTGATCTATTCGAACAAAGTCCGAGATGCACTATCCAGGTGTGTTTGCACTTGGGTCCCGTGGAGAGCAAACCTGCATATCCTTTGATTATGCGTTCAGCCGCGCTACAATATCGTCTGACGGACAGTGGTTCTACATTTTTCAACAAGGGAACCAGCGAGGGCGTGCTCTAAGCTCGAAATTGGTTGCAGGTCGCTGGTGATTTCCGACGAGCTGCGTGTGCAGTCTGTGCTGTTGCTGACCCAACTACTTCAGACGTCTAGAGGACTATCGCAAGTCGTGATCTCACGGAATTTCTGTCTTATCACCCTTGACCTTTTTTTCTACTACATATACTCTTATGTTTTGCAGTATGACATTTCGCAAAGCAATTGATGTAATTGCCGAGATTATGCCAAGGAGAAATTTGTTGAAATAGGGGTTTGACCCGTCCACACTGATGAGCATATCTGAGCGTCAGAGTCACTCTCAAGTTACCATGTCCATCTCCGTTCACGAATATCAACTTTATACACCCCGTCCTACTTGTCCAGACGGTTATCCACCCACCGATTGCGAGACCGAGCTCCTCGTAGTGTTTGATAATGAAACGCAGTATCGTTTCTCCTCGTTGAGGATCGTACTATATTGTGACGCGCAGATACCGCGGAAAGCTCAGCACGCCTTGGTATGTGTGCATCATAGGTTCTTTCTGCCACAGGGATACTCACCTCAGTACAATGACAACACCACGTGCACAGCGTATTCGGCAGGGGTCTGTCATACGTAGACTCAGAGACTCGGCAAGCACTCACCACGCACCTCCAAACCATCCTACACAGATTCTACTTAAATTCAAACTCGTTCGTCGCCGCGGTACTACCAGGGGTTGTTATGATCTCGTCGATCTAAATCAGTTTCGTGACAGCGTCGAGACCATATCGCAGTGTCGCAAACAGTTTTCTCCCACCTGTGTTCTTCTGGATAATGAACAAGTGATCACTCCGGAGACCTCCTTCGTGTCTGTGACATTTGAGCACTCCGACCTAGTACGGACAGTGAAGAACAATCCTCCGTTAAAACTGAGAAGTCGTCCCCGTTGTAGACTCTCGCCGCACGAGGTCGATGTCAATCCTTTGGCGTACGCGACCACTTGTGTCGTACGCATCATTCCTACTTGTATCAGTGCCAATGGCTGCTCTCCAAGCCATCCAGTAAAGACTATTTACGATCTACCGTCGGAACTTCTCCTGAAGACATTTCAGGATGCCGCTGATTCGTGCGAGTGGCAACGCGATCTGCTCTCGTTTGCTCAAGTGTCCCGCCACTGGTCGCGCCTTTCTATGGAGGTACTCTTTGCTCGTTTGGAGTCTCCCGAGGAGATCATGGACACTTACGTGTTTGGAGAGGCATTTAGGAAGGCACCCGCCCTTGGACTTGGCATTCAGTTTCTCGATCTCATGCAACACGATGGTGCCACTGGTATGTGGGGGTGTTGCCCACGTCATTTGGCTGCGAGTCGATTCAAGTTCTTCCCGTCGATCACCATGATCCTCCAAGCCACGAAGAATTTACAACGTCTACATCTCTTCCAGGATGATTTACACCAAGGAAAAACATTCTTTTCGGCTCTTCCCGAGCTCTCTCGCCTGCATACTTTGTCCATCAGTCCTCCCCGTTGCTGTAGGGGAGCTTCCAGCATCAGTGCAGGTGAACTGGCACGCTGCATGGCACGCTGGTCTGCGCTGACGTCGCTCACGGTCGAAAATCTCAGACGAAGAAACATAAGGACCACAGACCTCCTCTTCTTTCGACCACCTGCATGTGCGCTGACGGAGCTCTGTATCCGTAAATCATACATATCGGACGAAGACCTTCTCTATCTCACCGCCTCGTCTGCAGACACACTCGCACAAGTGACGCTAGAACGTGTGCGTGGCATCACGCGCGATGGATTGTACACGTTCATCGATGCGATGTGTCGGAACGTGACTTCAATAACCATTCGAGAAATCATCTTTTCGACACCCCGGAAGAAGGGACGCGTCAAACGCGCCTTGATAGGGGCACTAGTGGACAAGATACGACGTCAATCATGATATGTCTATGCTGGGACATGTCGCGACGTGGCACGGTGCAAGTAGCTCGTGATATCCGTGGCCAGAGACCTCTTGGGGTGTTTAGGGATGCGGGCTTTTCGCCTGTGTTCCGTAGGGAGGCTGTACGGGCCACGAAAGCCAGAGGTCTTGCCAAGGTCACCTTAGTTCCATACCATTGTCACTACCGAAGGAAATTGGAGAAATATGGCTCTGCCGGGCGTTCCCCTTTGCGTAAAAAGCCTGTGCTCGAATAGCCAGCCCCTTTTTCATGTTGACACGACTTGTTGACACGACTTGCATTTTGTTAACCTTACGAGTACTAGGGCATGTACAAGATCATCAGGATTTACGGAAGAAATACAATCTACTGCATCGGAACTTGTGCACCCTCATAATCTTCCGAGAAGAGGGGCCCATCAAATCCGGCCGCCGACCGAATAGAATTGAGAAGAATATCGTCATAATCACCTCCAGCTTCCCACATCCCAAATCCTCTTAGACCAGTCTCCTTGATAAAGTGTCCCTTGGCAGCAAACGATTCAGTGTTGTCGAAAGAAATCATGACCTTGGAAGTCTTGTTGTAGATATACGGCTGAAAATAAGGTGGTGAGATGGAGAGCATGATAAGATCAAGGCTACTAACAGTTTGACTGCAGAGATCGTAATAGCTGTAGATGCCTGGGGCCGGATCCCCCTTTTCCGTCAGGAACCCGCCGTCGACGAGACCCCAGAAGTTGAAGGTACCACCGGGTCCTTCGTAAACACCACATACGTCCACCCCGCCGGCGTCACTCCATGCATCTCCGTGTGGCTGATTCGAAGAGTTGAACGGCGGATACGGAACAAGTTTGGATCTACCACAATGCAGCGCATCGGAAGGCGAGACGCTGAAGGAATGGCCGTAAGAAGGAACACCGAGTACAATCTTATTGGGTGGCATTCCAGCGGCAGTCCATGCGTTAATGGCGAAAACTGCGGAACCCTGCTGGTCTGCGGAAGGAGCACATGTATCGTTCAAAGGTGCATTGGGCCCAACTCCAGAAGACCAGGAGCCCCAAATGTCATAGTTCATGATGGCAACATAGTCAAAGACCTTGGCAAATTCAGATACGTCCTTGGATGGGTTACCCGATGCATCACGGAATGGGGTAATCGAAGTTGCAGCTGAGAGGGTCAGTTTGGCACCGACGGGATTCTTGCGAAGCTCTTGCAAGAATAAGAGGAAGTTATATGTATCGTTGGCACTGATCGTGTTGCAACCTATGCCCTGGTGGTTTGGGTATTCCCAGCTGACAAGGGTGAACTCGATGTTCAAGTAGGAAAAAAGTGAGGTTTACGTACTCAAAGTTGATACCATCAAGATGGTATTTCTCGACAAAATTTACAACAGTCTTCACGAACGCAGTGCGATTTTCTGCGGTGGCTACGTTGGACGAAAACCAGCGGCCGCCGGTCCAACCCCCGATCGCAATATGCGCCTTGACACCCTTGATGATACGAATAAGCAATTATCTTAGTGCTGTCTACGAAAACTCACATGTCTATGTGCTTTTGCAACAAATTTGGGAAGAAGCGATGGATTCGATCCTTCCAAGGAAAGCTCGTCAACGCTCGGGGTAGTGACGCTGCCCGCACATCGTGAGTCGCTTAACGTCTGGACGAATATGGGGCTTACGCAAAAGAGTAGATGAGTGTGTTGTATTTGGACCAGCTCACTTTAGAGAGTGGGAAGCCTTCCGTGGCGTGGTAGCCCGCATACCAGGCAGCGGCTACACGAGAGCGACAAGGTATCGGACCAAAGTCCACGGACGTCACTTGGCGAAGAATGCAGAGCACGGTCAGAGTTAGCAATGCGGAAAACATCGTGGATTGCGGTAGTGCAGGGCACACCTGCTGTGACTACCACTGGGCCCTACCCAGTCCCGTCCCCACTTTTATTCGGTTCCGGCTCCTTGTTCGCACCTTGCATCAAGAGTTATATTGACAGCAGAATGCGGCATATGCCACTTAATACCGCCCAAATGTTGAAGTGGGATTGGCAGGAAGAAGTACACCATACCTTATGTGGTACTTCGATTGTCCTAGGCCACCTGATAAGGTCTGGTCTAGAGTCACATGAGACATTCGTACACCTCGTTTCGTATTCTCTCCTGGCACGATGCCGAACCATATTACATATGTCCTCATGTCGTCTGTACCTGTTGCAATGTTAGCAACGACATTGAACAAGACCCCTCGTACATGGAAATGATTTTCCAAGTGCTTGGGACTCATCTACCAAAATTGCAGCACCACGAATGGCATAGAAGAGATGAAGTGGAGCCTGTCATGGAAAGATGAGCAACGATCGGTGAACCGGGAGGGTACAAGTTCACCGCTATACTGAATGCGACAGCTATTTGCTAGTTACACCAGCAGACAGCTCAGAGTCCCTCATCCTCTGCGAAACCAAGATCCTTCACGACCGCGTGCCCCTTGAGCAAGATAATCAGTGTAGATCTACCCGCTGGAACATCCTCGAGCCACAGCTTCATTTCTTCGGGAGGGGAGCGAAGGCCAGGGATAACCTTCTCCATTGTGGAACCGTCGATTGTATTGATACGTCGACCACTACAACTTGGGCGAGACCAAGCGCGCCAACTCGGGGCAAGGAGGGCAACGACGCATGCACCTGAGCTGTATAGGCAGTTGGACCACACCCGTATGCAACGCGTCCGGAACGTCCTCGAATTCAACATCGTGTTGCGCGTATCCACGGTGGAGATGCCTCATCCCTTGAGGTTACAGGTAGACAATGTCGGGGATGGCTTCACATTCAGCCCTGATTCTCGTGCGCACACACGTGTTGGCCATCATTCACGAGTCACAGGCGTACTGGAAAACCTCTTGACCTTGATTGCCCACTGTGCTCATATTTGCGGTGTCTCAGGTAGCCAGAAACCGACGTTTGGGGTTGGGAAGAGCGTTTTATCTCGTTGCAGTTGATCCAAGAGACTATAGATAGAGTGGCGGCGGACCAAAGGTGAATAGGACGAGACAGGAGGGTAAGCCAACGGTGGTATCGCAGGCAGAGTGGAGACCACAAGAAATAGGACTCATTGCTGATCGTCGTCATCGTCGGGCTACTTTTTCAACCAAGGTGGCAGCAAGTTAACACATATCTGCAGTGGAAGAAAAGTATCATGACGGTATTACAACGTCTGTGGGCAGTGGTAAAAGGAATACGTAGAACGGAGGCGAGGTCTAAACTCTGCATAATACAGTACAGGATTCAGTCTCATCGGAAAGTAAAGCGACGATGTCCAAGAACACATCTCACGAATTTGAACATCAAGAAGGAACATCGTCTCTGAAGAGGTACTCTACAGCGCTCCATGCTGTTTCTGGCTCTCCCTTGAAAAATTCCTCATGCATGGAGAGTTGCCACTCCGACTTCTCCAGTGCATGGACCTGAGTACGGAGTTTGGTTTTACGAACGTCGATCTTGTTTGCCTCAACCCTGGCAGAATCCGTGTCATAGCTTATGACGATATGGACTCGATGCGGGAGGTGAACATCGCCACCCGTGCGGGAAAATTCCTTGAGGTGCATTCGGATAGGTTTATCGTGATCAGGGTCAGACTCGATTCGATGCATGTAGATTACTCCCGCATATCGAGGACGGTATCTGATATAGCCTGCAGCTTTTAAAAGAAAAAGTAGAGAGAAAAGAAGGTCTTACACCGTCTGACTGAACCACGTTCTGATCGCATGTTGTGCATCGGGTTGCGTCTCGCACTCTGTGAAGAACGAGGGCGTATCGACGAACACGATGCCCTTCAAGTTGACCCCTTCTTTTAGGTCTTTCTTGGCTTCATCGGTCAGTTCACATCGAATCGCTACGACGTTTTTGGTACACGGATGCTGATCCTTGCTAACATGGACAAGGTTGCTTTTCGTGGCTTC
>JBBPJU010000833.1:0-16665 GCA_038088875.1 Austroboletus festivus
GTGTTGTTCGGACAAGGCGTGTCGACATCGAGAGGATCGTCTAACTCGTCATGGATATCAACGGGAGCGCGGAGAATGTTGAACAAGGCCAGCACTCCTCTCAGATCCTATAGACCAAACCGACGACACCGTTCCCCGATCATTCGTGTTTTTGATTCTCTCAGATCCTCTGCTCCTTCCTAGTGCTATTCGTACTGGCCGGCTCTTTCTCATTTTAGAACTCACCATTGGTCGCTGATTATCGCCAGATCAGCATTTGTATAGCCCACTGCACCTCTTTCCCTTCATTCGCCATTCCGCTCATCTCGTACCACAACGCCCCGTCAAGTATTTCGCTGATCTCTCTTCCCCTCTGCCATGTTATCTGACGCTCCGAGCAGCATCCCGTCGTGCCAAAGCTATTGAAACAATTATCTCCTTCGGCGACACCAGCATAGACCCTGAGCTCCCCGGGACACTTACCGGTCGATCTCCCCTCTGACACTGACCTCACGGTCCAGCACTCCCCAGTTGTCTTATCAACCCTACTATTTGCCCCCCCCATATGCGTTGCCGTCTTCACTTGCATTGCTCCCCGCTCCGCCCGTACCCACATCACTCCCACGTTCTTCCCCACTCTTCCCCACTCCTCAACTATCCGTATCTATCCCGACCTCCGCCCCTTCTGCGGCTCGTCCTAAACCCTTCCGCTATGTCCCCCAACCCTACATCTACAGGCTATGGGGATAAAACTGTGCAAGAAAATACAGTGTCATAGGCAAAGATATGTTGCGTACCAGACAGTAGTGGTGTGCAAACGCGTGAGCTTTCAACTCCGCCCCTGGCACCCCTTCCTCCCCCATTTAAACACTCGTTCGCGACACCCCTCCGTGTTTGTAATACCACCCTTCCTCCACATTTACAGCATATCGTTGCTCAGCTCCGCCTCTGTCTGCAATCGTTTCACCCATGCTTCCACTCGTTTGCGCGCCACCATGTGTTTGCACTATTGGCACTCCTACTCTCCTTGCAAAACTATCTGCGCTGTTTCGTTTGCAAAGTGGCACATATCAGTAGGTGTCAATCTCCGTCGGCAACGATGCCGAAGTATCTGGGTTTGAAATGCAAGCCGCGACATTGAAAGACTTACTGCATCGTTTCACGGCATCCAGTCGTTGACGTCGGTTTCAAGTCGTAATAGGAGTGGAGGGCGAGGTTGCAGTTATGGGATGATCATTGCAGTGAGAACGGAGACTGCAATAACGATGCTACAAATGCAGCAGACCTAGTTTCGGCAGGGCAATGGAGGATGGGCGGCACTGGCAGTGGGGGCGTTCAGTGAAAATATATCAGCGTCATGCAGGTGACCTCTGCGACGACAGGTCATGACGGCGATGATGCTGCGACGTAGCGGGAAGCACGTTGGGGCGACGAAGACGACTAAAGGGACAAAGGCACTACGAGTGTGGCAAGCACCATGAGGGGTGGTGTGACGAAGATGCCTTGGCAAAGCGGTGAGAATGGAGCAGCCACGCCGCCGCCAGCACGAACGCACCATATTGTACGACAACGGGGCGATGAAGACCATGGTAACGCTGGCACTGACCACAGTTGGCAACAGGGCAGTATAAACGATCGACGGCTCTACCTGTCTGAGTGCTGGGAAGTGAATGCTACTTGATCGTCGATTCAGTAATAACGCACCTGCAGGTTTGTCTATGTTGTGTAAGCTTCGCACATGTCTGGTCTACTACACTCTCAATCTAGCTCGCTCTTAATATCCCCATTTGCAGCCCTACACGAGTATCAAACTTCTCGGTGCGTCTCATTATTTTTGATCGGGGTATTGAAGAGGAGCCAGTAGACTTTGGGGCTAGTGTGGAGCTCCTCTTGAGAAAGCCCAGTGTGTTTGATACTGACGAGACGATTCAAAAGTATGTTCGAGCTGGAAAGACACCGCTTAAAGTTCAGGGTGATGCACTCGTCAAAGAGGTCGTCAGATGTGTTTGGACGGCTGTTAAAAACGACGATGGTCTGCCCGTGGACTTCCTTGTGATCGCTATCGGTAAGCTACAAACTATACCCACCCTTTTCACACTCTTTTCCCTAGCACTTAGTCCGATTTCCGGGTTGTCAATACCGCGGAGTACCCCGTTTCGAACTTACCAAAGGTATCGTAATTTCACCGCCCAACCCCGTTACCCAGACCATGCTCAACTGTCTTGAAACCGTACTATCACTGCCTCCGCGAATCTTCTCTGTCACATCCAACAGGATCTCGTGCGCAGGCCACGCCAAGCTTCCCCCGCTTTTGAAACCATCCTATACCTACCGTCTCCCTATTCTGCATGCAGACAAGCGTAGCACGGAGGAAGTGGTTGCGTATTGTGCGGCATGGGAGTAGAAAGGAGGTTTCTGCCCCAAAACTGGAGGGCGAGGGCCGACCTACCGGCGCTGGGACCGATAAAGAGACCGTTGTGGACGACCAACGATGCTGGTAGATGGTGTTTGTCGTGCGGATACGCTGACATCGCCGACATTGCCGATCAGGAAAGAACCATACAGGGCTGGAGAGGAGAATCCCGCGAGGGCAGTAAAAAGCCTCGAGGAAGGATATGACGCACTCTGTTGTGGAAGGGGATGGGAAGTGGATCAATATCGCGTGCTGCGTGTCCCCACACAGCTCTGTGTTCTGAGGCCCGAGTACGCTGGCCGATCCGTCATGCGTATGCACCAGCAGAGGCGAATGGCACTCCAGCACTAGTGAGTTTTCAAAATGGACCCATTTGTTTTCTCCCAATGACTCAAACACCGAACTGTGTCTTCCGAAACAACAATATAATGGTCGCATCAAGCGGTACTAAACATATCCCTACCTATTCAAGTTCCACCTTAAGGAATCGCGAGGTCTCCCCTACTAGTACACGATCTGAGAACAAACCCTGAAGTCCCTTACAATTCTTCGCTCGTCAAACTTCGTCATCCTGAGGTGCTAGAGAAACGACCAACGGCATTTGGATACTGCGGACTGGTCCTTCTTCGATTACTGGAGTCATGACCAACGCCGCCGTCCGAACAATGCGTTTAGTTGCATCCGCCGTGCCAAACTCGAATTTTCCCAGTAGTTCCAACAGGAACACCTGAACCTCCACAAGACTGTGAATTCAATCAGCCATGTTTTCACGAAGCGACAGATGGAACGTACGCAAAGCGCCATCCCAGGCATGCACGAACACCACTGAGGAACGTCATTCTATTCGAAATGCAAACCAAGTGAGTACAAATGTCTTCAAACAGTGTGTATGGCGCACAAATTCGAATACACCCCAACGCTGGCAGCATTCGTTTCATCCACTACGCCATTCAACCAGCGATCAGGATTAAACACGTGTGCATCTTCTCCCCAGAGGTCTTTATTACTGCAACGGGATGTCAGTTATTTGATCCGAGGTATGCTGGTGATTGCAGAACCCACCGATTGTATGCGGCAATAGATATCATTATGTGCGTGTCTTTCGGAACAACTATCTTGTTGATCATTTCTCCGTGCTCGGTACAGATTGGCTTGGAAAGTGGAATAATATCGTCTCGAGGAGATACTCGATGAACTGCAGGTAGGGCCGGATGGAATCGCAATCCTTCCTGTGTTTTGCAGTAGCAAACATCGTACGTTGACTTAAATTTATGGTAGCGAACGTCAAGAAACACGGTTACCTTGATCACGGCATTCAAGTAAGGCATAGCGTCCAAATCCACGACTGTAAGCTGTGGGTCATTGCGCGCTTGAACAACAGCCATAGTCTTCCTTATTTCCTCTCGTAGCTTAGATTGAATGTTCCTGTTCCGGGCAAGCTCGAACAAGATCCAAGAAATGGTTGTCGCGACAGTCTCATGACCTGCAACTAGAATTGTGCTATGGTTTTCGATCGGTGGGAGAGCAAGCAAACAGCTGATAAAATATACCGCATCTGTGCAAATAGCTCTTCATCAGTCAACTTATTCTTCGCGTCGGCATCCATGTTAGCTTTAACTGCAGGATAATCAACTTCGTTAACTGTTCGATAATAAACGGTATAACTCCAACACACCAAGAAGGGTGAAGGCATCACGGCTACCCTTTCCTTGTAAAAGAGCGTGAGCCTTTTCCTGTACTAATTCCTCCGCTACACGTGTGATTGCAACTCTTGCCTCCCGAGCACGTACAACGCGAGGATCTGAACTGTAGTCGTAAAGCTTCTCAAGAATCCATGTTGGAGTATATGCTGATGCTGCCTGCATAAAAATTTGCTTTGTCGAAGGTGAACCAAAAATGTCACCGCTGCAGTGCGGTTAGACGACTATCAACCTGACCGGAAAAAGAAATTGACTCACAAATAATTTTTGTATGCCTTCGCAAGTGGATGCGAATCGTCTCTGATAGTATCGAGCCGAACATCGAATGCGGCTATCAAAGGTATTGTGTGGTTTGCACACGCCTTTCAGAGATTGCAATGGCTTACCTTGACCAATTGCATCCAACGTACTAAGCGAGAGCAGAGTTCGCACGTCAAGAACAACACCTTGACCATTGGTATTCTCGATCATTTCTATCCATTTCATACCCACGGATTCTGCACACTCCTTGAAGATCGGCAAATATGCTTTGGACTCCTTGGAGCCGAAGGCCGGGAGCATTATCTTCCTGTGTCGCTTATGATCCTCACCTGACATGTGGTCATTCCAAACGAACGTTTACTAAGTGAAAAATGTATACCGTCAGCCCAGAAAAGTCCTTTCCCACTCATTATTCGTGAAATAGCGCGCATACGGGGCAGCTTTGTGTAATCGTATCCCGATGTGTTCAAGATTTTTTGCAGGGCTCTCGGGTCCAACACTAGAAGTTGATTACCCTAAAGGTTATTGTTAGTAGTATATGGGTGAGAGCGCCAGTTAAACATAGCGCGAGTAGACATACCCCAAGAATACTCTTGAACCGGATGATGTTGCCATACTGACTCTGCCATTCGAACTCTGTTTCGCCAACAGGACGCTGGGAAAGTTCAAGCAAGTTACCTAAAGCGACATTCAGATGAGTGATAGATATGACAAGAGAGTAGTCGCACCGAAAATGAACGACGATGCCTTAGGCCCACGGATAACGAGCAGAGGAGAGCGGGTAAGTCCTTTATACAACAGCAATAAGCACACAATAATCAGTGCGATCAACCCCAAGACTAGCATAGGAGAGAACATAACGGGAGATGAGACTTTACTCGTGGTTTAGCATCCTTAAGTATGCTGTTCGGATGCCGAGCGGTAAAATTCTGTGTCGAAGTACATAAGGCAAGCCTCAAGGCCTCGAGATAGCCGTATCTGTCGAGCAGCATTTGTGACATACCATTTTTGATAGCGGTTCACCGCGATTACCTACTGGTACCTGATGCCGATACCATATTTGGAGTGACCCCGCCATGCTCATTCATTTTTTTCGAACAAATGAAGTTGGCGCTGCCGGGCCCCCAGCGGGTGAATTCCAAAGCAAGACTATTTCCAGCCAACGATGACCAAATACCACTCATAATGTAGTGTTTCAAGCCAACCTTTGCATCACCGGTCACAGTAATAACCAATGGCGGTGCCACAACCCGAAGCACTATCTACCAGGATTAAATCTACAGTCAAACCCCTCGTAACCCATACGCTGGGGCCTCGGGCGGGCGGGAGCGGGCCATCCGGAAATCGGTGGTGGATGGATAATCCTAAATAATCCATTATATTGGTTAGATAGGTTAGATAATGTCAAAAAAAAAAATCCAATATAAACAAGCTACCTAGTGTACTTCTATCCCGAGCTCGTTTCCTGATTGGCACTCCTGGCAGGTGCCCCGGTCTGAAAGTTTGGAGCTAGCCAAGCGAGCCGTCGTCCAGTCACAGCTCTTGCTGGAGGCTGAGTATTGCCAAACGATGGCATTACAGTCCTGTCTTCCAGATACAAGGCCATAACAAATGCATGCACACGACGACAATTAATGAAATACCGTAAAAGGCGCAACTGCACGCAATACTTAGTTACTCATTGTACTAAGTGGAAGTGGCGTGCTCATGCATCTGCAAAACGTCCGAAATAAAACTGGTGGTGGGCAGAAGTTAGTGATTCACGGGAGCTTACGTTTAGTAAACAAAGGAAATCTGTACAATCCTTTTTTCATGCTTTCCATTGGAGTCGCAGGTGGCTGGATGACTGAGTTGGAGAGATTGTTGTAGACCTATGGCCGGGAAGCAGAGTCACAGGCCTGCTATTAGGTGCTTCCATTCCACTCCGAAGTTTGATTGGCATGATGTGGTCGCATCGATGAAGTGAATCAGATGGGTAACTCGGAGTCAAATGAGACGACATGTTTGATTGCTCATAGAGATAACTGTGACTCAAGCTCAATTTTGTAACCAGCTGGAACTTCAATAGAATTCATCCACAGCATATATGTTCAGAATCTAAAGAATTTAAGATGAACAAAAGTCGCATTACCGTCACTGTTTTTACGCAAAGGTACTCATGAACATAAGCTAGATCAGGATGAGGTGAGGTGTTGGCACGGGCAGTGCGTCGAGCCTTGAAGTCTTGCAAAGCTGCATCGTAGCTTGGTGAATGTTCGTCGATGATAAAATATATGACCTCGTCCTGAGCAATTAGAAGTTCAGGTCATGCAATGCTTAAGAGACCGTCTACTCGACCTCTGAAGTGTGGCAATTCTGCAACTGCACCACTCGTACTGGGAAAGGCTAGGTTTCAAACAGGGTTGCCACTTTCATCACCTCTGCAGCAAGTTGCTTAGTTCAAAAATCTTTATCGATTTCCTTCCAAGCCTTCCGCCTCTGTAGGTCCAGGTACCATCAGCCTTAGTTCCTCTCCGGTAATTGCCTATACTCTATCCTTGTATGCGTTGTGCAAACTCTAGATCCACCTACTATCAACCTATCATCACATCCCACAGACCACCTTTTGGGTTAGCCAGTTGTAGATCAGTTACAGTGTTCTGGTCAAACCTTCGACCAGGTCCACAGATGAGAAGCGTGGGAATTCTGTCAGATCTAAAAGTCACAAATAAACCATTCCCACTTAACGAGCTTTCGTGCTCTCCTTGTACTATGCCATGAGAATATTCCTTCCAGATATGCTTGCTAGATGGCCATGGCTTCACAAAATTAACCCAAATTATGCTGTAGTGAAGAAGGAGTCGGTGGCTTGGATTAGACGCTTTGGAGTCTTTAGCCCAAAAGCCCAAGATGTCTTTGAACGGTGCGATATGAGTAAGTGTTCCCCATGTCGTCTTGTCCATGTACCCACGTTCTTTTGTAGGTCTCTTCGCCAGCATGTGCTATTCCAAAGTGGGAAAAGGCAAACAGGACGTGTATGTGTAGCGCATTATTAACTCATTCCTCCGATTCAGACCATGTCAAGGCTGGGTGTGACCTTGGCCATATGATAGCCGTCCTGGATGAGTACTCTGAAAAATTTCCACCAGCCGAGATCCGTAAGAATAAGGACACTGTCCTTGATGCTTTTCGGAATCCTTCTATGCCACGTCCGAAAGGAGAGTGGATTGGTGGGGAAGTGGCACGTCAGTAGGTGTATTGATGGTTTCCTCGCACGTTTTAAGGAAGATACTTACATATGCTGTGTCGAAAATAGATTTTGGGATTTAAACATGCAGAACATCGCTGCCAGCTCACAGAGGAGATTTATCCAGAACATGGACGAACTCCTAGAAGAATCTACGTACAAGCATCGGATCCTTGACGTCAAGAGTTGCATCGAATCACGATGTCGTGCTAACGGAGTATTACCTTTGCTCTCCATAATTGAGCTGGAATTGGACATCCCTGACAAGGTGATGTCACATCCTACTGTTCAGGAGATAATTAAGACGGCCACTGCTATCACTGTTCTCTCTAATGTCAGTAATATTCAAGAGAAGAGACTTAGATATATGCTAACATGACGATTCTGAAGGACATATACTCCTACAATGTCGAGCAAATGCGTGGGGATGGCCTCCAGAACATTGTGACATGCGTCATGAATGAATACCAGACAGATGTCAATGGGCCCATGCTGTGGACGGAAAACTATCTTCGTGGAGTGGAGGCAAGGTTTTTCACCGCACTCACAGGCCTTCCGCAGTGGGAAGAGCCATTAAACTCGCAGGTAAAAAAGTTTTGTGATGGGGTAGGTCAGTTTGTGCGGGGCTTAGATGACTGGGCCTTCGCAAGCGAAAGGTATTTTGGCAACAAGGACCCAAATCAAGGAGAGCAGGTGGATGATGCTCCTCCCGAGGAAGAGCGCAACTTCGGAAATCGGTCCCGTTCATGTTGATGTTTCTCTTTTGTAACATTGCATGAGATCGCTTTTGTATCGACATGTGCAAGCTGCGCCTACATATTGTCAACCCTGGTATCGTTTTAGCATGACCCCATCAAGTTTCGACGATCCCCCTGCATGGGACACACCTTTTAATGGCCAATCGAGGTGGAAGTGCTCGTTTTTGCGGAGCTCCTCTTGTTCGCATTGCATCTTTCACTGACAGGAAGACAGGACCAGCCTCAAGACATGCTACGAACTAGAGTTGCCTCGAAGTATTCAGGGTCATCTTGACGCAATCATGCAAGCACTTACCTCAGGCCCATCGTGTTGACTGTGTTTAGGATGCTGTACGTGACCGCTCTGCGCTGGCATGCCTGTTTATCTGCACACGTACGCATAGACACGTCTCCACTGAACCTGTCAATGTGTGCCTCCTTGCTTAAGTAACATTGTGTCTACAGCCGTCTTTGTCATTGTTGTCCCCCGAATCGTCTCTGCCAACAGCCTACCCACTTGGTCACGGAGACCGATGGTCCTATCCGGCCTTGGAATTCTGTCGCCGGAGTGACACAGCGTCATTGCATATGGAGACGGTGTTACTTATCACTAGATTTCAGATACATTAGCGGTCTCCACTCCAAATCATTTGGTTATGGTCGAGTGTAACCTGAGGTTAGAAATGCGTATGCTGTAGCCAATCTCGTCTAGGAATCCAGCCCCAAAATCCTGTAGTGTCAGTGCCAGCTGATGAGGCAGGAGCATACCAGATTTTGACAATTTTATGATACGCTCACAAACATTGTAAGTCTATTCGCGAAATAACAAAGGGAGTTCCTGTAAGCCACGAGCGGCTTACGCCTTTTTGGATACCGCACCGAGACGCCATTTCCTTTTCATTTCATTTCCCTTTCGGGTGCTGTACGCGGTATGCCTTTCGGATGCTATGCCAGGATGCCATCCCTCGATGGTATCCTGGCCTTAGGGTATATATAGGGCGGGCTGAGAGGTCGTTTTCGATTCATTCTACTTACTGTCTCCCATCATTGTCTCCTTGTAGTACTGCTTGCTATCAACACCCATTCATGTTCTGTTGCTGTCCGAGTGTTGCTGCTATCGAGCGGTCTTCCAGCTCCATGGAAGTTCGCTTTCTAAATGGCCATGGGCTCATTGGATGCTTGGATGACAACCATTCAAGTCTTTGATCCATCCCTTGATTCAGAGTTGGAAGTGATCTCACGCAACCAATGTCCATCTTTGACGAGTGCTCCGAAAAGTCTACACCTCCCAATGTCCATGCCGCACTCGACATCCTCCAGAACCTTTATAAGCCACGTCCGAAGGGAACGGTTTAGAGGAGGAATGCTATGTCTGTGAGTATCTTGCACTTTCGAGGCAACACTCACATACATTCTATTGGTGGTGGATTTCGGAATTTTAAACATGCCGACCGCCATTGTTGTCACAGGGATGAAATTTATACAGAATATGGATGAATATCTTGGGGTGTTTGTTCAAAGAGGACCATCGGATTTAGTAGATGGTCCTTTCAGCCCTTAATGTAGGTTACCACCATCTGCAGCGCCAGTCAAGACGCTGGTACTATACAGTATGACATGACCGCTTGGAAGGACATATATGTATTCCTTGTTCCTATAGTGTACGAAATCGAGCAAATGCGCAGGGATGCAGGACAATATATCTTTATGAAGTCGAGCAAAGGTGCTATGCAGCTCTTGCAATCCTTCCACAACAGGAAGAATCACTGAACAGACAGGTGAAAGAATACTGTGAAGGTTAGGTCAATGGGTGTGCGGCGCTGACGACCAGTACTGTGAAGGTGAGTGATTCAAGAGTCGGGAACAAAGGCTGCAGGATGGAGAAGAGCTAGTCGACCATTGATGGCATTCCTGTCAAAGAATGGCCCGGCCAAGATTTGACCCCGTGCGCGTCGACGACTCTCGTTTCTAAGAGATGGCAGTACAGTCCCTTACTTGTGCATGCGGTTGAACAAAGTTCAGCCGACTATTTTCATGCGTGACACTCCCCTGAACGCGAAATATGCAAGATAGAATCGGTCGATGAATTGGCGGTGAGATAACGCTCAAGGAAAACTTGAGAGTTCACTGAATTTGTTCCTGGCCGGGAAGAAAGCTGGTGGCAGGGGCCCTCGTGTAACATACGACACCGCGGTAGCACACTCGCATTTTCCTTCAACATGACACCATACGCATCTCTCTCCGGATGACATGTATCTTTCCATGCATCTTCCATGTTGTGGCTTCAGGTTTCCCGGTGCATGTTACGAATGGCATCGAGCCCGGTGCAAACTGTAACTTGGATAGTATCATACAGTTCTAAGTTGAAGCTCAAGATACCAAGTTAAAAAGGCTCTTCTCTCATGCGAAGTATGGGGTTCAGCAGTGTTGGTTGGCTGATAGCTTATTAGTGACGGAGGGGCGAAGGGCAGAGGTTTGACAAGAATGCCAAGGTTCGCAAGAGAGATGCTCAGCTGACCGCCGTGGGACAGAGCTGCGCGTTCGCGCCCAAGTTTTCCTCTACAAGGCAGGTTAACCGTGTACATAGCACCACTGCCCCTCCCGAATGACACGGCACCGTCCAAAGACCGCACCACCTTCCTCATCGGGTCGAGGCACCTCACCTTTTGGCTCAATCACGGAGAGGTTCTATGAGATGCCTACCATCTCGCCGTCAGCGACCCCTATCTTGTTTACGTCCCACCGGACGTTTTGCGCCTCTTTCCGTTACACTCGTTACAGCTGGGGCTTCTTATCAGACCACTTGTGACTGTGGCGATTCGGATATGTAACGTTGGCTACGCGCCACGATCAAGCGTGTAAAAGCGCCATCTTTAAAGGCGATTTCGAATGTCCCTCGTAGGTGGCGTTGTATTACTCTCGACCACTGACATCCGTCCGTCTGATTCAGAGGAACTTATGAATCACGATTGCATAATTAGATGGCAAGGTGGTGCTTCGTGGACGTTCTTGAGCTTCGATACGAGCGTCCAAGTGAGGCGAACGAGGTTCCGATGTAAAGATAAGCGCTTGATCCGTCGGTCTGAGGTGCTGGCGTAGGCAATCAAATTGCGCCCTCTCGAGTTCTCCTGGAAAAAACTATGTAAGCTATAAATAAAAGTAAGACACGGCACCGTGCTACGATTGCGGGCTAGATTCTGAATAGGTTAGCCTCTGAACGATGTAATTCATTTTATAGCTTGCTGGGCTTGGTGGTTCGGATGGTAGGCAATCGATGGTAGCATACGGTACCTGAGTTAATCGAGTCTCGACGTGCCCACGCAATCGGGAACCTGATTTGATTTGATAACGACAACTGATCGGTACCATCACGTATGGCTGCGAGCCTACCGCGTCTCAGAGCGACATCGTCCACGGAGGTCCCTTTGATGCGCGTCTTGTCCGAGGACTTGCCGTGCCATCGCAAGGGGGGGTTCGAAGCACCTCAGGCTTCGCGAAAGAAAAAGAGTAACGTCTCGATGTTGTACACACTGGGTGTTCGCCTCTTGGTGTTCATGAATGTGGGATGTGTGGGGGAGTTATATACGGTATAAGACGCGGAGCGCCGCAAAGTATACAAGGCAAGTTGGCGAGGGGGCGAGTAGAACAAGGTGCCATGTGTGCGATTGCAATCTGGTAAAGACGTAAATGCGTCACCGTAGCCGAACTTCAATGTCCCCTATTGACATGGATGATTCGATTCTTGGTCCGTTCTGCCACGCGCAGACTAGCATGAGACATGATAATAGTAGTTACACTATGTAGTGGAGGTGGTCGGTTCCCGTTGCATCTCGACTCGCTCGATCAATGACGACGAGGACCCACATTGTGCTGAGTCAGCCACTACTCCACATTTGTCCCACATTGGTGCAGTGCCTTATCACCGCCAACATGAACCGCCTGAATGGACTTGCCAGGTAAAGCTCGTGGGGGCTGTGAGAGCTCCATTGACGGCGCCGCTCCCGAGTTGTCTTCGCTGTCGTTTCGGGTGTATTGGTTACCGGTTAGTTGGGACGTGTGGACGTGTAGAGGTGCATATATATAACCGCCGTTCATGTTTCGTCACCAACCGCACTCACTCACTCCCTCTCTGGGATCCGCAGTTATATTTTTTCGAGCTTCCCGTCTGTCTCTGTACGACTCGTTGACGACACCCACGACACCCACGAACCACTGCTGTCTTCGTCTCTCGATCGACTTGGCATTGTGTTATCATTGACAATCTGGCCTGTTTCACCATGTTCAAACTATCCTACATCTTTTGGACGCCGAGGCACATCAAGATGCCCGGCGAACCGCGACGCAGGTCGATGCGCCAACGATCGCGAGACTTGTGAGTCCAACGCACCTTTGTCCTCTTTTGTCGCGCTCTTAGGATCGGCTGGATGGGATGATGTGCATATATGCATATGGGCGCCTTCATATGATCCATCTATGCGCACGTTTCAGGGATTTTGATCCGATCTGACCTCTTGTGCCTCTGACCAGTGCGGGAGAGATACCATCACCTTGGCAAAATAATTTATCTGCCATTCGCAAGTCGCTCGAAACGTACGAGCGAGGTCAACGCGCCTGATCACGACCTTATGACACCATTTGATTATTGCACTGGGAAAAGAACGGAGACAGTTGAGATTCAGGGGAGGATACCATGCATCGAACGAGATTAAAGTGTAGCTTTAGCATCGGATTGTTCAACATGTCTAGGCATTTCTTCGTAAACACCGTCACTAGACGGTCAATGCTTTCTTGGGTGTACCACCCCTGTCGCGCAAGACTGGGTGTCCTGCTGCTCTACGGGCAGCCAACTCGGACTCAACCTGTTCCAAGTTGTGTGCGTCAAGTGCCCTCCTCCGTGCGATCGACTGCAAAATCTTGTCCCTCCGTACATGTCCTGTCATCCGCCAAGTCTTGCTCCCTGCTTGCGTCATGCGAACTAGTTCGCGTCGTCTCATCCGTGCGACCAACTTGAGTGCGAACCGCTCCTCCAACCATTTCTCTCGCTTCGCCCGCTCTGACATGTCCATGTCCTCCATATCCTGTGGGTAATAAAATGGGTCGACAAGACCGACGACGGCGCGCTTGTACGTCCGGTGTGAGCCAACGGGTCGAAGACCCAATGGTGTACGCCGGAGTGGCGAGATGTAGTTGGCCGTACGAATGTACGTCGTCTTTACGCCATAGACGGTCCACAAGTACGACCGCACGTCCGTCTTGGTGATAGACGGCGGAATACGAAACGTCGCCTCGTAGGGATTGTACGGCTGTCCCTTGAGCGTGAAATTCCGAACCAGTTTGAACACGGTATTAGGAAGGTAAATCTTTTGACCGACAACTCGGGTCGTGGGCTTGGTGCGCCCATCCTCGGCAGCCTGTCCCGTTTCGGGACGGATGGAAACGACACCGCGAATGCGGGACCGACGGGCATTGAGAGCGTCAAGCCATTGTGCGGGTGTGGGTACGCTGCCATCTTTTTGTGCGAGTTGGCCTTTGGCGAAAAGGCGCATGTAGGTAGCGTGTTCGGTGGGCGTGAGGGGACTGTCAGTGGGGGGGAGAAGGTGGGGTGGTTTCTTGAGTCGGCGGGCTCGGACGGCGAGCGGAGTGGAAGCGTCGCGGGCTAGGGCTGCATGGCGGGGGAGAGCGGTCTCTGCAACGGGGGGTTTAGTGGCGTAGAATCGCCGAAGAACGCGTCCGACGGCGTGCATGGCTATCGACAACTGCCATCCAACGAAAATCGATGCTTTTACAGGTATCACGTGGATGGATGTCACGTGAAGTTATCATGACGAATACTTAATGAGTGGCGGTGCAAGTCTACTGACTGACACCTTCATTGACCGTATTCGCTCCTTGTTATCATCTAAATCGTGGCCGACATGATTATAGGGCCTTGCGGTCGCATTTTCCGATTTTTACATGCCATTTTTGTACCCGCAGCCGCCATTATTGGAATCGGGTTTCTCCTCACATTCATCTTTGTGCTTTACCAACCCACCCCTGGACCTGGCGTCATACAGCGGCTTGGATGGCAGTCTTGGGACGCAGTAGCAACGGTCGACTATTTCGGACATGGGGGAGTCGGGCAGGGTGGTGATACGGGCAGTGGGGCCCCACCGGACCCCTCATCGTCGGGTGCGGACTGGTGGAACGTGACGGTGTCGGAAGATGACAGCTCAAGTTATCCAACCGACGCATGGGTACCTCTTTGGCCACATAATACTGGGCGTACGTAGGTCTACAAATCCTGTTTCTTGCGCTGACCACTTTCGTGTGCAGTATCCGAAATAGCGATTACGAGGTGTTTTGTACCACCTGGGCTCGTAGGGGACATGTGTGAACCTCTTTCGAGTGCCGAAGTAGATGCCATCAAGGGTAAATGGGTGCGCGTCGATCGGGATTTGAACAAGCAGTCTAGCGTATGGACGTTGGTGAGCAGCACGGATCCAACTCGTGATCCGTGCGCGCGCTCACGCATGCCCTAGAATATCTACTACAGACGAACGCGACGTCTCGATATCCCACTCATCACTGACTTGATACTTCTCCCGCCGGGCGAGGCGCCAACGCCCCTCACAGACTCGTGGTTCAAGGTTGAGCATTCGATTCGGGACGGCGTCATGAGTGCGAACCCGCTTTTCTTGTGGTACAAGACGGGAAAGACGATGCAGGAGATGAACGCAGAGGAGAAGAATAGCATCATAACCGAGATTGATGTGCTCTTTGGCGAAGACCGGCCGTGGTTTGGGTTTGACAAGCTGGAGCCGGCGGTGACCCCGGAGAAAGAAGGCCGGTCGTCGAGCGTGTTTGTAACATATCGAAGGGGTGTTAAACGTAAGTCAATGTAGGTCCAGTCAGTATAGGATCGCTGATCGTACATGTCTCCCTCTAGCCGTTCCGCGGGCACCTCCACTCCATTTTTCGAAAGAGGGTCGGTTTAGGATTCTCCAAGTGGCAGATCTGCACTATTCGGTGTCTCGTGGTGTCTGTCGTGATACGATACTCGATCCGTGTGTCGCTTCGGACAACCTCACGAATTCGCTCTTGGGACATGCCCTCGACGTAGAGAAACCCGATTTAGTCGTCTTTACGGGCGATCAACTCAATGGGCAGGGAACATCCTGGGACCCCAAGTCGGTACTCGCCAAGTTTGCGGCAGAAGTGACAGACAGGAAGATCCCATGGGCAGCTGTATTTGGCAACCACGACGAGGAAAATGGTGATGTCAAGGCCGAACAAATCAAGATGATGCAGGCACTCCCATATTCGCTCGTCGAGCCAGGACCCAAGGATATTCATGGTGTGGGCAACTATATCCTCAAGGTCCGAAGTGCAGATAGGTGCGTTGCATGAGCATGCAGTAAATGAATGCGCTCATGTAGGATGGTAGTTCGATGACACATTTGTTGACGCTTTACTTTTTGGATTCTGGATCGTACTCGAGTGGGTTTGTGGATTGGCTGGGGTACTTTTTCCCTACTGAATATGACTGGATTCACACCGTGAGCGCATACAGTCTACTACAATGATCCACGGGTAGCTGACAGGTTTATAGGACCAAATTGACTGGTTCCTCCAACAATCTGCGTCGATTGATCCCATTGAGCGTCCGTTCCAACCAGATACATCAGACGAAGATGACTTGGGGGAACGACAGTCTGACCAGATTGCGCCTATGACACGCAAGCTTGCGAAACCAAACGCATTGATGTTTTTCCATATTCCATTGTAAGCTCTAAATCCAGTTCTGATGATGCCCAGCCTCATTTGATCATTCCAGACAAGAATCGTATGGTACAGCAGACGTGGACAGTCGTACGGGGCTACCACTCGATATTGGAGTGCACGACCTCGAAGGTCCAGGGTCTGCGAAAAAGAGCGATGGCATGTTTGAAAGTGGATTGCTCAAGGCTCTGGAGAGCAACCATCGCGCAGGGGGTGTTATTCCCGAGGTCAAGGTCGTCGCCAACGGCCACTGTCATGGTAGGCGGTCTCAGTATCTCATGACTGCGCCTGTTAAGCTACCTAATAGTTACGGAAAACTGTAAGCGTGTCAAGGGTGTGTGGTTGTGCTTTGGAGGTGGCGGGTGAGTCCAGTGCGTATGCGTGTGGGTCCTATGACAAGCTTTGTTTGCAGATCGTACTCTGGGTACAGTAGAGCCGGGTGCGTCTCTTGTGTATTGTTGATGGTGCTCTCTGATCGAGTGTGTGCATTACAGATTTGACCGACGCTTCCGAGTGTATGACATCTCGGACTATGGCGAGACCATCAAGACGTACAAGCACAACGAGCACGACGAGATATTTGATGAG
>JBBPJU010000834.1:0-16653 GCA_038088875.1 Austroboletus festivus
AAAAGTAGAACATCTATAAATACTGTTATAGAATCAAGATTTGGAATATAAGGAGGTAAAAGCACTCTGGGTGTATGCTGTGTGGAGTAGGTAATAATAGAGTGCTTACTGAATGAGTCTGGGATCTTGATCCTGTCAAAACAATCTGTCCTCAGGTAAGTCTGTTCAATCATACCACCTACTTGAAGTGTTGTCCCTCCTGGTAGCACTCCCACTAGTCAGTGAGGAAGTGCCCCACTCATTGGGATCAGTGGTCCAGTCCACGATGAAGTCCTCTCTCCAGAATTGATGGACATTCCCCCTCAGTAAGGATTCTGAGGAAAAATGCAGGGCATCCCACAAGGGGTCATTTGTCTCTCTCATCCATGCCAAGTGTGGTCAGTCCAACTCCTCAGGGCATGGAGTAGGAGGGTGAGCCCACCTTTGTTCTGTAACATTACCTTCCTCCTCCAGGTAAAGGGGATGGTTCCCACCATCTACTAACATTTCCAGGATGTGTATCATCTCTGGGTAGGCAGGCGCATACCCCTGATAGTGATTCCAGTCATTACTCATCCACATCCTCAGGGGGGAGGGATGGGCAAGTTGATGGGGAGTGGCTGGGGGTGCAGAGGTGGCAAGTTCTACAAGTGTAGAAAATGCATTCCCAATAGTTAGAGTGGTCTCCTTCACAGTCAGGGCAGGTATCAGGGAGTTCAGTGGGGGAGAGGGCAAGGCAACAGAAGGGGGGATGACCAGGAGCTCTCCTGGCACATCTGGGGCAGATGGAGAAGGGGCAGAACCATCTGCTAGAATGATGGGTGTGGCATTGGTTGCACCAGAGAAGGGGAAGTGAATGGTCATTGGGGATGTTGGTCAAGAGAGGATGGAGCCCTCTGATGAGTGGCAGGGGAGAAGAGAGTCAGTCCAGAAGACCAAGTCAAGGTGGAGTAGTTGTTCGGGGGATGATGGGGATGGGGGGGTTGGTGGCATATTCATAAACACAGGTGGGGTCCTCCAGTTGGGGAGTGGTCTCCTCCTCAGCATCTGGGTCGGGATTAGCATTCCTTCCATCAAAGCCTGGGCTTGGTCCTCTGGGTTGGTAGAAGATATCCTCCATGAGAGGAGTTGGCAGGCATCCCACTGTAGATCCAGTGGTCCATCAAACCAGACCTCAGTTCTTGATGATGTGGTGGCAGATGTTTGGGGAAAGGGAGGCTGCGATGTCCACCAAGATGGAGTTGGTTGGGACAAGAGGAATGTGGCCCACGATCTCTCTGAATCCGCATTCATGGAGGATGTGGATGATCTGTACTCCAAGGTAGATGAAGCAAGTGGAAAGGAGGGGGGATTGTATGGTGGAGAAAAGTCCAACTCATTCCCTGGAGGAAGAGTTTTGAATGGAGGCATAGGTGTTGTAAACAGAGATGATTGCTTGTGTTCGGACCATGAGGGGGTCTCATTGATGGGAGTAAAGCCAGGCTGAGACATAAGGGGAGTAGAGGAGGTTATGGTAGAGATAGGATCTCTCAACCCTGGGTATTGCTTCTAAGTTATATCCATTGCTGATGGTGGCAGTAAGGATCAGAATGGATGGGGATGTCAGTTGGTGCGAGAGTAGTCCATATGGGGCAATTCTAATAGTGGTAGGGACAGTAGTCAAAGGTACAGAAGAAGGTGGTGATGACAGTGTCGGAGTGGAGATAGTGGCAGTGGCATCCAGGTTTGAATTCACAGTACCAACAGTCTTGGGCAGGGACATAGAAGTGGTGGTGTCATGGATCCATCCCAGTTCTATAGCTGATAGACCCTTGTATATTCCTTAAGGGTTTCATCAGAATGGATAAAATTGCTCTCCAGTTCCCATGTATTTTCTGAATTGGGGTAGTTCTTCTATTTGACCAAATAGAGGATGTTATTTTTAACTTGCTTGTGGGAAATTATAGCCTCTATTTTATATTTGGGGGTATCGTCTTCCAGATCTAGGGGTTTCTCAGGGGCAGTTGTGCCATACTCAGAAGAAGTCGAAAATGGGGTGAGAAGGGAAGCATGGAACACATTATGGATCTTCCAGTGGGAGGGGAGTTTCAGTTCGAATGCCACTTTGTTTATTTCTCTGATGATTCTGAAGGGGCCCTCCTGTTTGGGTAATAGCTTCTGTAACTCTCCTTTTGTTTAGAGGTTCTTTGTGGACAGCCAAACTCAGTCTCCTTTCCTGGGCTGTTTATAGTTCTTTTCGACTCTCTTTTGCCAAGTGTTGTATTCTCTTTGGGCGAAGGTGATGGCTTCCGTAGCTTTCTTCCATGTGTCATTCCATTTCTCCAGGGAGTATTGCACCTGAGGGATGAATGAAGTGGTGATGGACAGGAAGCCCCTTGATAAGAAACCTGTCATTAGGAGGAATGGGGTAGTTTTCGTGGTAGAGTGGGGGGCTGAATTATGAGCAAATTCAGCAATGGGGAGGATGGAGTTCTAGGAATTGGGGAAGTTGTGGCAGTAAATTCATAAATAGGTTTCAAGTTCCTGGTTGACTTGTTTGGATTCCCCATTGGTCTGGGGGTGGTAAGCAGTGGACAGTTTGGGGTTGTAGTCTAGGAGTTGTCCCATTTCCTTGGCAAAAGCGCTGGTAAATTGGGTTCCTCTGTCAGAGATAATGGAGTCATGGAGGCCGAATCTGGGAAAGACCCATTCTAGGAATAGGCCGGCCACCCCCTTGGTGGTGACCATTTTGGTAGTTGGAATAAAAATAGCCCCCTTTGAAAGTCCATGGTCCACCACAACTAATATAGCATCAAAGGGGCCAGGCAGGGGTAGATTAGTGATCAGGTCCATGGACAGGTGTTGGAAAGGGCAGGTCGCGGCCATGGGTATGGGCATAATAGGAGGTTTGTTGGGGTGCATGAGGATCTTGTGTTTTTGGCATACCAGGCATCTGGCCAGGTATTTGCAGATAAAATGAGTCATCCCAGGCCATCAGTAGTCTGTGGTGAGTATATTATAGAGACAGTAAAATCCAGGATGTCCTGTCATGTTTGCGGAGTGGATGGCGTGTACCAGAGGTTGGCGGTATTCCTCATTAATGTAGAGGTGATTTTGGTAATATAATGATCTGTCCACAACTGCCCAATCAGCAGGGTCAGTTCGAGGGAAGATGGTCTCTCTGTGGGCGAGATGGGATATGACATCGGTGGTGGTGGGATTGGTGGGAGGGGCTTCCAACTTGGCTCGTAAGGCAGCATTGATGCTTTGGATGAAGATATTGTCTTCCAGGAGTTGAAGTGGGGGTTTCCCATCGGGGTGTACATCTGGTTGTGATAGCATATCAGTGGGAGCTAGCTGCCTGCCAGGGATGTGTACTAATTGTAAGTTATATTCCTGAAGGAATAATTGCCATCGGGCATGGCATTGTGATAGGTGTTGTGGTTTTCTGAAGTATGTCAGGTTCTTGTGGTCTGTTAATACAGTCACCAGATGGTCCATTCTGGTTAGATAATGTCACCAATCCTGCAATGCCAGGATAATGACAAGGAGTTCTCTGTTATGTATATCATAATTCCTCTCTGCAGCAGAGAACATAGATGATCGATAGGCACAGGGGTGCAAGTCTCCATTTCCGTCTCTTTGCATTAACACTCCTCCAGCGGTGGAGAGGGAGGTATCAGTTATGACCATAAAGGGTTTGGTGAGATTGGGGTACTGCAGTAAGGGTGCGGCTAGGAATTTCCTTTTTAGGGTTGTGAAGGCATCATCTTCATCAGGTCCCCAATTCCATCTTTTTCCTTTGGTCATGAGGGCAGTAAGCGGGCAGGCCATCTGGGAGAAGTTTGGGATGAACTTTCAGTAAAAGTTACAAAATCCTAAGAAGGATCTTACTTGTTTGATGGTGGAGGGGGTTGCCAGTCTTCGATTGCTTTTAGTTTCAATGGGTCCATCTCAACCCTTCCTTTGGTGAGTACCATCCCTAAGTATTCAACCTGTGGTATGTTGAATTGGCATTTTTCCAACTTGAGATAATGTTTGTGCTTGGTGAGTCACACTAGCACCTTCTTGGTTTGTTTGAAATGATCACTGGCATTGGCCAAGTGGATCAAGAGGTTGTTCATATAAATTATCAGCCAGCCCTCTGCCAGATAGTTGGCAAAGATGTCATCCATCAGCGCTTGGAATGTGCTTGGCAAGTTGCACAATCTGAAAAACATTACCATTGATTCAAACAACCTGAACGGTGTTATGAATGCTGCCTTCCATCTGTCTTCTGGTTTTATTCTGACATTGTTATACCCCCAACATACGTCCATCTTGGTGAAGATGGCCAAGTCCTTTACTTTGTCAATGAGGTCGGTGGTGAGGGGTAATGGATAGGCATTTTTGATGATATGTGAATTAAGATATCTGTAATCTTGGCAGGGCCTTAGTTTCCCATCCTTCTTGGCTACAAAAAAGAAGGGGGAGGCTTGTGGGGACTTGGACTTTGTGATTTTCCCTGACACCAGGTGTTCATCTAGAAAGGCTTTACATGCCTTCTCCTCTTCCAGGTTCAAAGAGTAATTTTTCGCCCTCCTCAGGACAAAGTCATCTTTGAGTTCTATTCAGTGGTCATATGGTTGCTCCAGTGGCATAGAGGTGGTTGCTTCTTCCAAGAAGATGTTTCTGAACTCCACGAGTTCCATAGGGAGAGTTATGGTCTCCTTTTCCTGCTCTGCAGCAATCTTCATAGAGATGGTGGTTTTCCTGATTTGCTCTGTCAGGCTCTCTTGTAGGATGATATCCTCACTTGGGTTGTTCAAGTCTTCGGTGATGTACTTCATCAGGTACCTGTGTGCTATCACCAGGTCTCGTTTATCCTCCACTTCAGGATGAACTAATTCTATCCTCTGGCAGTCCCAATTGATTTGGAGGTTTTCTTCAGCTAGCCAGGCCATTCCAAGGATGAGGGGGGTCTTTCCACTTTTCAGGACCAACAGAGTTCATCATTTCTTGATGTCTCCGGTTTTCAATGTCACCGTGGTATAGTGCGTGATGCTTCCTTCCAAGTTTGTGGATCCATCTGCATTCAGGGCTCTATAGGGTATTGTTAGAGAAGAGAGGGGAAGTTTCCACTTTCTAGTGTATCTTACATTGATAAAATTGTTCATAGCTCCACTGTCTATCAGGGCTTCTGTGTTAATGATTCCAGATTGGGTGTAAATCTGAGCATTTATTAACAGTGACTTTCGCTCCTTTGATACTAGTACATCTGGACTCAATGGGGATTTGGACATTGACTGCCATTTCCCCTTTAAAAACCCTTCAGCTTGGTGATTCATTCCTGAATTTTCATAGACAGGACTACAACAGTTTCATCATCATTACTTTCATTCTCCTCTCCATAGTGTTTGTCTTCTTCATATACCTGTTGCAGAACCTTTAGGACTTCCTGGTTTGTCCCTTTCTTATCAGCTAATATCTTCTTGATATACTCTGTGGTTTCATCTTGAGTGGTCTCTTGGACAGGGGGTGGGCCTTCCTCTACCTTCCTCACCTTCTCAAATGGTCGGCCCTTATGGGACTTTTTATGGTTTCAAGTGGAACACTCTTTTCTTCTGCAGATGAAACATAACCTGTTTTTGATGTACTGGGCTCTATCAACTGGGGTTAACTTGATTGCATCAACATTCATGGCATTGGGGTCCCATGACTGCTTCCCTCCACCACCAGTTTGGTGGATACAGCATCCTCCAGATAAATCTTGTACCTGTTCCAGTTGTCGGACCTGTCTATAGGCCAACTCATACCAGTCCTTAATGGTTTCTGATTCCTTTAGACAGATGATGTCTCTTGCAATATTATGATTCAGGCCTTGTACAAACCATTCGCACAAGGCCCCCTCGTCAGTTATTCCTGTTTTCATGGCCAGAAGTTGGAAATCTTGAATGTATTTCTGCATTGACTTGAAGGTTGACAGTCCTCGGTCCTGTCTGATGTTCCCTATTCTTCTTCTTGCATCTGTGTGTTCTTCCAATGACACAAACGAGTTCGTAAACCATTCTCCGAACTTTTCCCAAGTCCAGTCCTTGTCATCCTTGATGGGTGCAGCAAGGTACTCTCCTTCTATAAATACTCACCCCCTCCCCTTTGACATCTTGTTTAAAGTGGTTACTATCTTTGACTCATCCGTGTTGTAGATCTTCTTATTTAAATCGAAGTAATTTGTCATGGCCCCTAGCCACCATAGTGCATCCTTGCTATTCCCAGAAAAGTCTCCCAGGAGAGTGGCTTTAATTTTGGTCAGCTTCTCCATCATTTCTGTAAAAGATTCTTCTTTGGCTTCCTGTCCCTGTGGATCTAGATAAGGTTGTACTAGTACTAGCTCTTTTCGTCCCAACAGTACTTCTTCTGTTTCCTTAGTTACTGTTTCAGCTCTTCTTTGTAAGGGGGAGATAATGACAGGCTGGGTTGGTCTTGCAGAGAAGTATGAATGGTGCTGGTAGGAAGGGGTGGGATGGGGAGCTGTGAGTATAACTGTCTGGGGAGATGAGCTTCCTCATAATAGTGCTTGAGAAAATATGCCAAGATCCAATCCTGGAGGAGGGGGTTGGCAGGTCGGGTTCCCAAATGGGAGGCTAGGTAGTGCAGATGGGGGTGTTCCTCTAGTAACTTGAGGAAGACTCGGGGAGGGAGCTGGACGGGGGATAGGAGAAGTTCCAGTAGCTGATTGGCTCCTGGGGACTCGAAGTGTCTCTGAGATAGGGGTCCCTCAAATAGACTGGGTGGTCAGGGAGGGGGGTTGGGGTTCATCATCTGATCCAGGTTGATGCGCAATCTTGGTGGTAAGATCCCTCCTGATGAAACAGGGGGGTGGGAATGAGAGCTAAATTCTTTTGATATGGAAAGTGAAGCATGGATCCTTCATGTGATAATGTTATTGAACATTCCGAGCCTAGTACCAGTGGTAGTGGTGATATAGAATATGCTCAACCATGCTGCATAGATACAGTAAAGGTCAAGAGAAGGTGACAATGGTTGAGTGTGATATGCACAGTGACTCTCTCGAGGAAAGATAAACCATCCACCTTTCCAAGGTATTGCTATTATCCATGTAAGGTCATGTAGAATTTAGCTAAGGTACCAGCTAATAATACAGGGTGCTTATATACCTAATGGGAAAGGGATGGAAACTAGTTACCATCCCAAGAATTGGAAATACTACTTGACCGAAAGAATGGTCAAGGCAGAGATAGCGTTCCAATAAGGATAAAGGCAATATGCACAGCCCCTGAAGAAGTAAAGAAGAATGGGCTGTGTATGAGAACTCTCTCATGATTGTGAGAGAGTTCACACATCTTGTTATAGTTAAATATAGAGATAAAAGTAGAACATCTATAAATACTGTTATAGAATCAAGATTTGGAATATAAGGAGGTAAAAGCACTCTGGGTGTATGCTGTGTGGAGTAGGTAATAATAGAGTGCTTACTGAATGAGTCTGGGATCTCGATCCTGTCAAAACAGTCTGTTCTTGGGTAAGTTCGTCCAATCATACCACCTACTCGAAGTGTCATCCCTCCTAGTAGCACTCCCACTAGTCAGTGAGGAAGTGCCCCACTCATTGGGATCGGTGGTCCAGTCTGTGATGAAGTCCTCCTCTCTCCGGAATTGATGGACATTCCCCCTCAGTAAGGATTCTGAGGAAAAATGCAGGGCATCCCACAAGGGGTCATTTGTCTCTCTCATTCATGCCAAGTGTGGTCAGTCCAACTCCTCAGGGTATGAAGTAGGAGGGCAAGCCCACCTTCATTCTGTAACACTGGATGTTACTTTATATGAGACATCTGACCAGACCCTCAGCATTACTGAAAATTAGATCTGATAATCTATTCACTGTAGAATGAGAGTATTTTGCATTCGTCATCTTATGGAGCAGCACACCATATAGCAAATATGATAAAAAAACCATAAAAATGCTACCTTGTGATATCTAGTCACATCAGATAATATACACAGGGCCATATATTTGTCATTTGTCCTGTGTGCCCCATATCACCACATCTTACTATATCTTACACCATATTAGACTGTTATGCTGGACAAGTGTGACACCTAGTATGATCCTTTATTGCAGTGCACACTTGATAGTAGTGTGAAGACTAATAGAAATCCTTTGGATAGTTCACTGCAGTGATTCTTTCACACTAAGGAAACTAGACACCATACTTGTGATTGTGTAGATCTAGCTGAGGCTACAAGTACAGGAGGCTACTATATTTATAGATACTCCCTAGGGTGTAATATCACTACTATCCTAGGATATTCTGGAATGGGGAAAGAGGCACTGCAAGATTGAGATCCTGAAAAGCAGCACCTGTCACACATCATATGGACTATCCAAGGAGGGCAATCCCTTTTCCTTCTGAAGGGGACAGGCTGTGGCTCAATGCCAACATTGCAACCATCACTTACAGATGGAATGAGCAGGAACAACATCAATTCTGGAGAGGAGAGCCCAAGGGAGCTACATGGGGAGACAAACTCCAAGAGGACTTAGTCCCAGGATGGTGGAATGTGCAAGCTCCGCCAATCCCACTGGAAGAGACAGAACCTATGCCAGTATGGCCCATCAATCCTGCATGGATGTGATGCACCCATGCTTAATCCACTTGTATGATTAAGTTCCTTTTCTTTTTATCTCTTATCTCAGGACTATATTTCCATTTCAATTGCACCCTTACACTGGTGTGATCTCCCCTTCCCCCACTTATGCCTTAACTCTTCACCCTATTGACAGTCCTTCATCTATCTATGATCGCCTCTTATGATCATGGCAGTGTGTTATGGAATGATGGGTGCATCCTCCAACGCCCTTCCCTGAGGAGTTGGACAGACCTCATCTGTCCTGGATGAAAGAGACTAACAATCACTTGTGGAATGCCCTGCATTTTTCCTTAGAATCCTTACTGTGAGGGAATGTGTACTAATACAGAAGAGAGGAAGACTATGTTGCCGACTGGACTGGAGATCACAATGAGTGGGGTAACACCTCACTGACTAGTGGTGAAGCTCCCAGGAGGGACAACACATCATATAGGTGGTATGACTGGATGGACTTGCCTAATGATGGACCATTTTGACAGATCGAGATCTTCAGACCTATTTAGTAAGCACATTACCCATCCCTGCTCCTCACTGCATTTGCCAAGGTGCTTTTACCTATCTTTATCCCACAATCTCGATCTATAACAGCAGGACTATTTTTACTTCGTAATATCACCAAAACCTTGTATATGTGAACTCTCCCATGATTGTGAGAGAGTTCTGTGCAGCCTCTTCCATTTCATATTTGAGGCTGTGCGTGTTGCTTTATCTAACCATTCTGGGATGCTATCTCTGCCTTGACCATTCTGTCAGTCAAGTAGTATTTCCAATACTTGGAATGGAAACTAGTTCCCATCCCTTCCCCATTTAGTATATAAATGCCCTGTATATTAGCCAGTACCTTAGCTAAATTCTACATGACCTTACATGGATAATAGCAATACCTTGGAAAGGTGGATGGTTTACCTTTCCTCAAGAGAGTTGCTGTCCACATAGGACTGAACTATCGCCATCTCATCCTCACCTTCATCTACACAGCTCGGTTGAGCATATTCTACATTGCTACTGCTACTGGCACTAGGCTAAGAATGTTCAATAACATTATCACTAGACAGCTCCATGTCTTACATTCCATATCACAGTGTTTCCCTTCCCCTATAAATATGACTGCCTTGTACAGTAGTTCCCTAACTAGATCTATGTTTAATCTATGTGGTATTTGATTCTCCTGCTATCCCTGAGTGAGGGCCACAGTACAAGACTTATCAAAACCTTACTGGACTTCTTTCAGTTTCCTGTCTACTATTGAGTGACAGCTGAACACCAGGATTCCTTTGTGTCTAAGATCTTTACCTGTAGATCATGTTACAGCATCTACCATGTGTTACAGAATGTGAGACATAGAGTCTGTTCCAGACTTGGTTGTTGAATATCCCAAGTCTTGTTCTGGAAACAGATGCTTTGAAAAAGATGGCTAGTCATGCCATGTAGATAAGAGTGAGGATCAAGTGGCGATAATGCAGGCCTAGCCTAACTTGGACTCTCTTGAGGAAAGGTAAACTGTCCACCTTTCTAAGATATGCTATAACTCCATGTAGGTTCATATAGAATTTAGCTAAGGTACCAGCTAATAATACAGGGCACTTATATACTAAATGGGGAAGGGATGGGAATAGATTCCCATTCCTACTTGTTGGAAATACTACTTGACTGAAAGAGTGGTCAAGGTGGAGTTAGTGTCCCAGTAAAGCTACATGCCTTCCCCTGAACAGAAATAGAAAGAAGAAGGCATGAGAACTCTCTCATGACTATGGGAGAGTTCACATGTAAGTAATTTATCTGTTTATAGGTAAAGTGTCTGTGTTCTTAAGAAAGGTGAGATCTTGGAGATAGGAAGGTCAAAGTGCCATGGGCAGATGCTATGTGGAGTAGGAAGGGTGTGGTGCTTACAAAGTAGATCTGTTGATAGATCTCACCCATATCTAGAACAAAGTATTATCTTCCTGGGACCAGTCATACCAATCTCCTTCATTATCCCTCATGGAGGCATCCTCTCCCTCGCTGGAGATCATTCCCCAATCATCAGGGTTTCCATTCCAGTTAGGAATGAAGTCCTTCTCTTGTCAGTAGTTATGCACATTTCCCCTCAGTAGATTCTCAGAGGAAAAACGTGGCTTGTCCCATAGAGGGTCATTGGTCTCTCTCATCCATAACAGATAAGGCTGGTCCGACTCTTCAGGGAAGGGAGTTGGAGGGCACATCTATCATTCTGTAACACTATGAGGCAAGAAAAGAAGGTGGTCTGATGACTTGGTTAAATGAAAAGGGGGTGGTGATGCCCAGTATAATGGAATAGGGGAGAAGAGATAGAGAATATGTGGTCTCCATCAGAAGAACCAGAGTATTGGTATAACAATGGAGAGTCAATGATAAGAAGATCTGAAAGAGATCATTGACCTAAAATGTCTTCAATACTAAGGCAGAATCAGCTTTTGGGTATCTGAAGGAAAAATAAAGGATCCATCATCCAACTTTCCACCCACTACTCCATCCACTCATCAGCTTGCGGCCAAGCAGGTTCCTTCTCCAATGGTGGGTTCAATTCATTGACATTATATCTGTTCCCTATTCATAACCAGCATGTTGTGCAATGACAATCCTTCCAGTGCCCGAGGTAATCTTTATTGAGGATTGTAACATAGACCATATGATTGTATATTGGCTAATCCGACTCATTGACACAGTATTATATACAGTCCATTTTGGCTAGCATGTGAAGATATTGAAACTGGGCCCAGAAAGACAGCACAAGTGGTGTATGGAGAGGTGTGGTGATGGAGGCATGTGATGGTAATGAGCCACACAGTCGAGTGGCCATGAATGAGAGCAATGACAAGGTTTTTGGTGGTTTGGGGGCAGTGATTTTTGATGGTGACAAGTGCCAAGCAGCAATGAGCAAAACTTGAACTTTAGGTAAAAGCAGCAATTGTTGATGGCAACAAACAATAAGAAAAAGATAACTTGAAGGCAGTATTGAGGCAGCATTGTGCAATTGAGACAAGCAGTGATAAAGGTAGCATTGCACAGTGGAGACAAGTGGAGATGAAATGGCAAGCAGAGGATAGTGGTAATTATTGCCATGCACACTTACTAGTGAATGGGGCCATTTGACAGCCTCTCTTTCATCCAAGTCCCCTTTGCAAGCTGGTTGTCTGTTATTTAGTGGTGATTAGAGTTCATAGGCATGATTGTGCACTCACTATTTCTTTGACATCATTCTCATATGCCTATAGGAAATGGACAGAAGTAAAAACTTCTCCATTATTAAGCACTTGACTCTGATAGACAATCAAGATCAGATTTTCAAAGGCACGAATCCACTTCAGAGAATGGGCCAATACCCCTGTTGCCCACCATCATGTGGAGGACACAGCTGAGGCAACCCTGGGCAAGAATAAAGGCAAAAAACATGTCTTTTTGCAAGATATATACTTCTGCACTCAATTATTTGCACAAGTTTGTATTAGATGACAATGCTACAGAGTCCGAATCCAACTCATACTATGAGTGGATGAAAACCCTGCCAGCCACACCTGATAAGTTAAAGGTAAGTGCTGTTACATGTCTATGTTATACTTGAACCGAGTAGGCTTGAGCATAGCCCTTGCTATCAAAGAACCAAGGATTAATGAAGAGTGTAGTCTAGTAAAACACTCAAAGAGATCAAGGGAGAAAGCATCTACTCAGAGTAGGACAAAGACTGTGATGCGATCTATGGGTATAGATCTTGTGGCACAAAATATCTGTCTGATTGTTTAGCTGTCACTCAACAGTAGACAGGAGACTGATAGAAGTCCGGGATATTATGAGAAGTCTTGCTGCAGCTCTCACTCAGGAATGGCAGTTGGAACCAAATACCACATAGATTAAATGTAGACCTAGTTAAGGGAATACTGTACAAGGCAGTCTCTATTTATAGGGGATAGGGGGCACTGCTATGATTATAAGAAGCGATCATGGGTAGGTGGTGACTGTCCATATCGGTACAAGGTTATATAGATAAGCATGGGTGGAGGGAAGGTGAGATCGCACTAGTGTAAGGGTGTGATTGAAAAGGAATTATTGTCCAAAAGATAAGGGAAGAGTATCGGAAAAGAAAAGCATATGTAGATTCTGATCATGGATGCATCACATCCAAGTGGAATCAGTGTGCCACTCTGGTGCAGGTTCCATCTCCTTGAGTGGGATCAGTGGAGCTTGCTCATTCCACCACCCTGGGATCAGCTCCCCTACTGGCTTCTCTCCCCAAGTTGCACCTTCTGGTTCTCCTCCCCAGAATTGGTGGTTTCTGGTCTCATTTCCCCTGTAAGCCACAGTGGTGATGTTGGCATTGAGCCATGGCCTGTCTTCTTCAGAGGGAAAAGGAGTCGCCCTCCACAGGTAGTCCACATGATGTGTGACAAAGACTAGGGTCAGGAAGACAGAGTGGAAGAGAACACTCTGGAGTCTGACAGGGGACAGTCATAAAGAATGTGAATGTATAAGGGAGAACTAGACTAGAGTACATGGCAGCAGACAGACAGGTTTATATAGTGGGTGGGGATGAGAGGCAGTGTGGGAATACTGCCTTGAATGGAAATGAGGCTGTCCATAGGTGAGTCATATAGAATGCAATGGAATATCAAGGAATAATCAATGAGTCAGAAGATAAAAAGATAACTTATGATGACAAGTGAAAAATGAGTAATCAGGCCGATTACTAAATGTAAACAGGTAAGCATGAATATGAAGATGACTCAGCCTGAAAGCAAATTGGACTTATCCCAATGAGATTATCCAAGTGGAAATGAAAGGCTAAAGTCATTACAATGGTTATACATAAAAGAAGAAATAAATCATAACATTCTAATATAACTATATGCACCTAATTATGTACAGGAAAATAAGCCACCAATCACAAAGGAGGCAAAGGACTCCAAACAGACCCTAGGGCACAAGAAAAGAAAAGTATCTGGCAGCAGCAATGCTTGCCAGTAAATACACAGTGGTCAGGTTGGGACAGTATAGAGTGCAGTGTACATATGTAGTAGTGTAGAATATTCAATGCATTATACTATGTACATGGCCTCACTGGCACCAATGTTGTAAGGCATATAATGGAGTCTGCTATCATTGCCATGCATCATATGTGTGATGTGATCTACAGATATAGATCGAAGACACGAAGGATCTCTGGTGTTTAGCTGTCACTCAATAGTAGACAGAAGACTGATAGAAGTCCAGTAGGGTTTTGGTAAGTCTTGTACTATGGCCCTCACTCAGGGATGGCAGGAGAACCAAATACCATATAGATTAAATGTAGATCTAGTTAAGGAACTACTGTACAAGGCAGTCATATTTATAGGAAAAGGGAACACTGCCATGATCATAAGAAGCAATCATGGGTAGATAGAGGATTGTCCATAGGGTAAAGGGAAAGGTATAAGTGGAGGAAGGTAAGATCACACCAGTGTAAGGGTGCTATCGAATTGGGAAGATAGTCCTGAAATAAAAGATAAAAAAAGAACTGGATTGTGTACAAGTCAGATTATGAGTACACTATATCCATGCTGGATCAGTGGGCCATACTGGCACAGGTTCTGTCTCTTCCAATGGGATTGGTGGGGCTTGTACATTCCATCACCCTGGAACCAAGTCCCCTTGGGGTTCATCTCCCCACATAGCTTCTGTGGGCTCCTCTCCCCAGAATTGATGTTGTCCTGCTTCATTCCCTCCATAGGCGATGGTTGTGATGTTGGCATTGAGCAAAGGTCTATCTCCTTCAGAAGGAAAAGGGGTCACTCTTTATGGGTAGTCCACATGGTGCATGACAGTGTGTACCATTGCATTTATGTGAGCAAATGTACTATCCTATGTAACTTCATGTGCAAAATCATCAGAAAATATTCAATCCAACCATCTTGATCACATCTGGTTACACCAGAACCGACCCAATTAGACCCAATTTTCACTGGGGTTGGGGAGTGGAAGACTATCCACAGGAGAACATTCCCTCAACTTAGGAGAATGAGCCATGCTATGACTAGGACTGTCAGGACCTCATGGACTTCATGGACAGGTGAGGATACTCATTTCCTTTCTTTTGAATGCCTGATTTCTTTCTTCTTTTCCTACTTCATAGACTACTTGTTTCCCTTCAGAGTGTTACACTTGAACCGGGTAGGTCCAAGTGTAGCCCTTAGAGTCAAGTGTTTGGTACAGAGTATTGTCTAGTGAATACTCAGAAGGGTTCAGGGAAGAAAAGCGTCCACTCAAAGTAGGACGAAGACTGGAGTCAGGAAGACTGAGTGGAAGAGAACACTCAGGAGTTCGATGGGGGAGACAAGCACAAGAGATGTGATTGTAAGGGAGAACTAGACTAAGGTACATGGCAGCAATGAGGTTGGTTTATATAGTGGCTAGGAAAGAAAGGCAGTGTGGGAATACTGCCTTGAAGAGGAAAGAGGCTGTCCATAGATGAGTCATATAGAATATGATAGAACATCAAAGAATAATCAATGAGTCAGAAGATAAGAGGGATGACTCATGATGACAACGAGTATCTGAGTAATCGGGCCGATTACTAGATAGGAATGAATAAGCATGAATAAGGTGATATGACTCAGCCTGAAGACGAATTGGACTTATCCCAAGTGAGATTATCTAAGAAGAAATGAAAGACTAGAGTCGATACAATGGTTACAAGTAAAGAAGAAAGAAATCGTAACACAGAGTTGCCACTCCATCTGTTCTTCTCCTCACTGCATCCACCCAGAATGAGCATTACTTTCCTTTTATATCCAAATCTATGATAGAGGGTGTTCCTATTTATGAATAGTGTTTTATATATCTATGTTAGAGTTCAGATCTGAACTAATGGGGAGCTCTCATATACTATCTTTTCCTTTTTATTCAAGGCAGTGCATGCAGCTTTATTTCCAATTCCCTTTACAGACACTTCTCTTCCTTTATTGAATCTTATTTCTACTGGGTAAGGCAGTGTTTCCCTAATGTTGGAGATTCCCTAACAGGGAATGTTTTCCCATTCCTTATCATTTATGTATATAAGTGCCCATGTACAGTAGAGTTATCCTCAGTTAGAATCTATACATTCTTATGTGAAACTAGCTGTACCTTGAAATGGTGGACGGTTTACCATTTCTCAAGAGAGTTCAAGTGCAATAGATTCTAGCCCTGTGCCTCCTTCTATCCACTGAATTTATCAATGCCTGGCAATCCATTCTTTCCATTTGCATCCAGTATGGACCACACCTATAGGAAGCAGACAGAATCATTGCTCACAGACTAGGCCTCTATATCTTGTATTCCATATCATCTAGTTCTTTTCCCATATTCTCCAAACTGAATTCTTTAAACTGCTTAAGATTAGATTAGCATATTCCAAAGTGCTATCCAGTATTCTCTACTACAATATCTCACACCTCTTTGATGTATTCCCCCATCACAAATGTGCATGCCCATTCATTCATCTTCCCATTATTTAGTGGATGCCTTATAAAGGTATCAAGGATGTCTGGTACCTAAGCAAGTAAGTCCTGCATCAGAAATTGATGGTCATACAGATGAAATGTAAATAAACCAATCAATAGAGTGGATTGAGTAACTCTGTGGTTGTGGAAAACAGATATGACAGTCTTAAACTTGACAGAATCCATTACTACAAATCCATTAATGATATTTAAAAAGTTAAAAGCTTTTTGAGTTATTGACTCCACAAGGCCCAGGTTATCATGCATCAGATCAGTTGATTGCTAAGTGACCACATAAATGGACAGTTTCAGGCAACTAGTTTTATTCTTGTATAATTTAATCATACTAATTATTAAAAATAATCCATTTTTTTATACTCTATATAATTTCTAATCTGTGACAGTAACTATTTACAAATGTTTTACACCAGCTGTCACTGATACCTCAAACATGGCCAAAAATATTTGATCAACTGAGCCACTACTTATATAAGAACATGCATTTATTAGTATTAGTTAAACAAAGTCAATAAAACATTTTTAATAACAATTAAATAGGTATATCAATCATATTT
>JBBPJU010000835.1:0-16652 GCA_038088875.1 Austroboletus festivus
ATGGAGGTCTCCGTTGGGATCTTTTTGCATTAGTACCCCTCCGGTTCCTACTAGAGATGCATCTGTTGATATGGAACGCGGGACGTGAAGCCCGAGACGCTCGGCGATTAGCTGATCGAAGGCTCCTGTGTTTGGTCTGTACTGTAGACAAACGGCGAGGACTGATAGGCGGGCGGCTGCGGCTTCGTGGTAGAGGATGAGGCAATAGTTCAGGGTCTGCCTGAATAGAACTCTCTCGAGCAAGGGAAGACCGTCCACCTTGCAAGGTACAGTGTAAACGCTTCACGTAAGATCGCGTAGAATTTAGCTAGAGAGCTAACTATAATACAGAGGCGCTTATATACGTAAGTATCTGGGGATGGGAAGATACTCCTAGATTGGATGGGAAGTCCAATTAGGAGTAGGTCCACTTCCCAAAGGGAAATGGAGAATGGAAAGCATCCTATTCAGAAGTAAGGTTTAATGTACCCACACTGCCCAAACAGAAAGGGAAAAGGCAGTGTGGGGAACCTGCCCCTAATTGAGGAGAAGGTTCGAACTCTATCTCTAAAGTGGATATATCAGTCTCGGCGGGAATAGGAAGAGTAACATTGCCTCTCAGATGCTGTGTGGAGTAGGTATGGGCGAGGCGATGACTAGCCGTAACTGAGAGTGAGAAAGTATACCCTAGTCGAGATAGGAAGAAGGTCCATGAGGGCGAACTCTAAGTAAATGGAGAGAAAGAGTTAGAGAGGAAGGAAAGACAGGGAGAGAGCTCCCTCATAGGAAAGGGAAAGGGCGTTCAGCCCGCGATAAGAAGTCCGCCAACTCCTCGGCATCCCAGGTGAACCATTCTGGATTCTCTGGCGGAACGTTCTCCTGATTCTCCGGCAACAGTGGAGATGCGTTCCAGAACTCCAATGATTCTCCCCATGCTAGCCCGCTAGCGAAGTCGTCGTCCACGTCCATAGGTTGCTCTGCAGGATTAAAGAAAAAAGACGGCGTGTCCAACTCTTCTGGGTACGGAGTTGGAGGTCTTGCCCATCGTTCTGTAACATCCGTCATGATGAAAAAGGGTTTGTGCGGGTCAGAGATGGAAAGTACGGGTTGTATCAGGAATTGTTCCTGAAGTTCTCTGAAAGCCTTTTCTTCCTCGGTTCCCCAAGACCATTTCCATTCTTTTTTTGTTAATTCAATTAGTGGTCTGGCCTTGGTTGAAAATCTGTTTATGAATTTTCGGTAGAAGTTGCAGAATCCTAAGAAGGATCATACTCCCTTAACTGAGCTGGAAGGATTCCATTCTTTGATGGCCTTGAGTTTGGTGGGGTCCATCTCAGTTCGTCCTTCTGAGATAATCATTCCGAGGTATTCCGTGCTTTCAGTGTCAAAGGAACACTTTTCCAGTTTTAGGTATAGCTTATGTTCCATCATTCTTTCCAGGACTTTCTTGGTTCTTTCGTCATGGGTTTGTTGGTTGGAGGAGTGGATGAGGAGGTCGTCCATGTATATGATTAGCCATCCTTCAGCTAGGTAGTCAGTGAAGATGTCATCCATTAGTGCCTGGAAGGTGGCGGGGGAATTGCAAAGTCCGAAGAACATTACGGTTGGTTCGAATAACCCCATCAGTGTGATGAAAGCGGCCTTCCATCTATCTTCAGGTACAATTCGTACATTGTTGTATCCCCATCATACGTCCATCTTTGTGAAGATCTTAGATCCTTTTAGTTTGTCGATCAGATCTCTGATAAGGGGTAATGGATAGGCATTTTTAACCGTATGTGTATTTAGGTACCGGTAGTCTTGGCAGGGGCAGAGTTTTCCGTCCTTCTTATCCACAAAGAAGAAGGGGGATGCTTGAGGGGATTTGGATTTCTGGATTTTCCCGCTTTTCAGATGTTCCTCTACAAACTTCCTACATGCTTCCGTTTGTTCGGGATTCAAGGGGTAGTTTTTGGCTCATCGAGGGGCGAAGGAGGGGAGAAGGTCGATGTGATGGTAATAACTTCTTTTAGGTGGTAGGGTAGTGGTGGCTTCTTCCGAAAATACTGTTTGGTAATGCAGGAATTTCTTTGGTAGTGTTATTTTATCTTTTTGCTCTCTTCGGGCGAGGTCCATTGAGATAGTGAGTTTATGAATTTCTTCCTGATCAGTGCAGCACCGGATGAGTACCTCTTTGTTGGGTTCTTCCACCAGGTTAGTGGTTAGGTATTTGACCAAGTATTGTTGTTCTTCTGGACATGCCCCTTTTGTTCCTCCTTTTAATTCCCAATTTATCCAATCAATCATTGGATTGTGTTTTGCCAGCCAACTCATTCCCAGGATCATGTCAGTTTTTCCACTTTTGATTACTAGGTAATCCCTGGTTTCCCTTCTTCCTCCGATGGAAGTAGTTATGGTGGTTTTGTGGGTTATATCTCCTCCAGTGTTGGATGTTCCATCCGCATTGATGGCGATCCTTCATATTTTTAGTTTTGTGAGGGGAAGTTGTAATTTCCGAGTTATGGATTCATTAATGAAGCAATTGGTTGCTCCGCTGTCCACAAGGGCTTTTAATTCAGTGGTTCCTGGAATTATTTGAACAGGGATTGTGATTGACTTTCATTCTATAGATTGTACATTCCAGGTCTTAGGAGAGTTACACACTGATTGAGCTCTCCTAGTTAAAAACCCTTGGCACGTTCTACTCAGATTTTCAGTTCTTCCATACTTATTTTAGTGACGGTTTCCTCCTCCTCTTCTCCTTGATAGATTGGTTCCTCGTATACTTCTTTGAGGATCTTGATGACGTCTTCTTCTTTTACGTCCTTGTCTCCAAGAACTTTAATATAGTCAGCTATCACCGATGACGTGGGTGTAGTGGAGATCTCTTTGGTTTGTTCCCTCTTTTGGAACATATTGTGGGAAGATGTTCCTGGTCGCAGATGGTTCCTGGTGGAGCACCCTACTTTATGGCATATGAAGCAACGATTTTCCTTGATGTGTTTAGCGCGATTGAATGGAGATAGTTTGATGACATCTACATCCATAGCATTTGGGTCCCACGCTTCCATTTTGAATCAATTCCCTTTCAGGTCTCGAACTCTTTCGATTTACCTCATTTGCTTGTGAGTGGATTCGATCCACTCTTTAAGGGTTTCCAGCTCCTTGTTGCCGATTACTTTTTCTGCAATTAATGGATTTAGGCCCCTGATGAACCATTCCGTCAGGGCAGCGTCATCCATCATCTTTGCTTTTCCGGCGTAAAGCTGGAAGTCCTGCATGTATTCCTGCAACCTTTTTGTTGTAGGGAAGGAGTCTTTATCCTTCTGTTTAAGAGCAGCTAACTTCCTCCTATGGTCCAAGTGGTCTTCCTTGGATGAAAACGCCGCGAGAAATCTTTCTTTGAAGGCTTTCCAACCCTCAGTATCTGGGACCATTCCTGCTTCTCGCTGATTGTAGTATGCTTCTGAGAACGTCTTTCCTCTTCCTTTGCTCATCTTGTTCAAGGCAGTGTTGATTCTGTCTTGGTCGTAGGTGTAGATATCATCGTTCATGGAAAAGTAGTTTGCCATGGTCATGATCCACCATGTGGCATCTTCTGATTCTCCAGAGAAATCTGTTGGTAATCCAGCTCGTTTTTCCAACATCTTGGTTCGATCCCTCCGTGGGGGTGGTGGGGGATTGATATCCAGTTCTAATTCATGTTCGATTGGGTGTGACATAGCTGTATTAGGTGGGACAGGAGTTGGATTCCTGTCAGCTGCAACAGTTTCAGTGTTAAGGGCCGGAGGTGTGGGTAGGCTCTGAGAAGGGCGACAATAGGTTCTGGTTGAATGGGGTCGGGGGTTGAGATGATGGCTAGGAGTAGTAGAGCTTCCTCTGATTCAAAGTCTTTGAGACAAATCAGGGATAGGGTGGTTTTGGTAGGAGTTGTCGATGTTTTTGAAACAACCTCAATGGAGAGTTGTATCTTTAACCAACCAACCAGAGCCACTGTCGGCGATGAAAGCCACAGGGATTAATCGGAAGGAGTTCTTGGTGAGTCTAGTAATAAACACCAGAGAGGAGTAGCACCTCGAGTACTAGTGTCCTCAATGGGAACTCTGGTCACAGCGACTTAGTGACCTCTTCTTTAAGGCCTTTAGAGAGGTGAAATCTCCAAGACCACTAAACTGGGGATCCAGTCTAGCACTCCTGGGCCTTTATATACTACTCTACTGTATGTACATGTTTGGTCTAGCCTAAACAGGAACATCCAATAGAAATACTTCAGGATATTAAGATATTCGTAAATACCTATGAATCTTAAGATATATCAATAAAATAAAGAGAAATGAAAGTGGTGCCACTTATGGCAGCCAATCATAAGGGTTTGATAATAAATATCAAATGAAGCCTGTGCACACCAGTGCAAGGCAATGCATATACCCTTTACCCATCTAGAGTCAAGGTGAGTCATAGATAAGACGGAACATATCCGCCAATAGGATTAGATCCTTAAATATGAAATATAAAGGAAATGAAAACATAATGTTTACCAGCAGGTATAGATAAGAACTTCGAAGTAGAAGCCTGCGGTAATTAAATACTTGAGGTTACTGCATGTTCAACATGCATCTTCAATGAGGTGAGAAGCAGTCAATGCTTCTGTGAAATGGATGTGGCAGCATGCTGCACACATGAGGCATAAATGAGGACAACACATGTACAACATGTGTTGTGACTTTGGCATAATTGGGATCGTTAGAGGGATCCCCCTTCTAAGGATAAATATGGTAAGTATTTCCCACGATGGCGGAAAAATACTAAGTCTTGAGTATTAAGGATTGACTAGCAATCCGTAGTGCTTAGAGTACGACTTGAAGTTAAAATAGAAATGAAGATCATGTGACCGTGCACGTGATCGTTGGCATAATGCATATAAGCATGTGACTAGCACATGACCGTGAGATCGTCTTGATAAATAGTTACGATGAGGGCTTGGAAAAGTGCAATCGTAACATAATAAGCATATTGTATCCTTTCCAAAAGTATCTTGCATGAGTTTGATATCCAATTAGAATAGTAATAAAGTCTAATATTCAATCACTACTTACAATACTAATCAAACTTGTACTAACTGTTCAAACCCTGGACTACTTACCATTCACCAGCATCACACTTGCCAAGCTCCATCACAAACTGTCACATATGATATTGAATGGTTTCACAAAAGGCTTACCTTAGCTCTACATGTTTGTAAATTATACCATGCAAACATCCATCTGGCACATTTTATTAAATAGCTTTATCCCTGTAGATCACCTGTACCTTCAATCATCCAAGTTTCAAGGCACCTAGCCCAGTCCTCTATCATTAAAATGTTGTAACATCCCCAAAAGTCAGAAAAAGCATAGGTTGGTCACTCGAGACTCAACTCCACCAGCAAATTTGCACTCATCAATACCACATAGGCCAAAATCAAAAACACCCCCCATCGCCTCGAGAGCACATACCCTTTCATGGGCACAACCACGAGCGTCGTGAGCAACAAGGTTAACAAGCCGACCGTACTCGTCACCAGTGTCGGGGTAAATTGCAGGTCATATGGTGTCCCCCCATTTTGGTTAATAACGTAGGTGCCCGAGATGCCAATCCCGAGTAGGATGTTGACCATTGGCCCGCCAAAGCATGCAGAAAAGCCCATCATGGGGGCGAATACCTATAGAGTGGACGTGAGCTTGAATGTGGGGATTTATTTGAGAACGTACGGCGACGCTTGTGTTGGCAACGAGGTCGGCAAGCGAATTACCAACGGCAAAGACCGTCAAACCGATGATGGCGTCTGAAAGACCAAAGATGAACCCAAATGTCTAGAAAGGAAGAGAGGTGAGCGCGCGTCAGATTCAATGGCACCGTGCAAAGTAGCGGGTCACCTGGAGGACAAGCACTACTTCGTCTGCAATCGCCATGATCCACACGACAGCAACGAGGAAACCCATGCTGCATCGCGCTATCTGGCCAACTGGGTGCGACCCCGCATTTGAAAACAGGATGACCAGCAGTCCGAAGCCGAATCCGCCGAGGGCTGTCCCTGTCAAAAGCCACTTTATGTGACTGTTCCTACCTTGGCTCAACGTCAAAAAAAAACCCCATCGAATACAAGTAGAAAATAGAACGCACTGAACAGAACAGCGACGCAAAACGTGGGCCCTAGGATACATTGCACGGCAGTCAACCACTTGTTAAACTCCACCTCGTGGAGATCTTCCTGGACCTCATGTTCGGCCAATAGTGCCTGCTCGACGCCTTCTTCTTCAAACTCGGATAGATGCGACGCGTGTCGGTCCATCTTCTCCTCTTGAGAACCATCGTTTCCATAGGGGGTTATAACAACGGGCAAAGTAATCGTCAATGCCAAAACGGCTGGTGCGGCAAGAAGTGATACGATCTTTCCCGTCAACGTCTTTGACTTGAATTGATGGAGCGATGGAAAAAGAATATGCCACGTCCGTGCGAGAATGTACCATAACCCCCGAGGTGGCGGTGGAGGGACTTCCTCTTCGATTTCGGGCAATGCTGGTGGCTCAGCCGAGGAAACGGGCGTTGGAGTGATCGAGATCGACGGTATCGTAGGCATCGATTGGGGCGTACGCGTACCATCTTCATCATCCACGTCTAACAAATATGCTTCGCGATCCCGTTCGTCTGAAATGGAGGTGCGAAGCAGCTTCGGGGAGCGATCGTCTAGAGGGACACTGAGTAACCCATCTATGTCTTCCGGTTCGGACGGATGGGGGGATGTAGAGAAAGAACGACAGCGACGGACGTGGTAGTGGCCACCAGCGTAGGGCGTCATGGGGGAGTCGAACATGTTGAGGGACGAGCTAGCGGCTTGTGTCTGGAGAGAGGCAACGACCTGACGAAATTCTATAGCACCGACTAAAGAGAACGAAGGCATCTGGGCGAGATGCGGAGTGCTAATTGGCGAAGGTGTACGGGAAGGAGGTGCTCTGGGCAATTGAGTTTGTACACGAGGTATGGCGGGCACGGACGCGGATCTAGTACGGGTGGGTATGGGGGCCACACGCGGTACAGTCAGGTGAGTTGAAGGTGGAGAAGGTTCTTTAGATGAAACTTAGCGGAGACATTCAGTCTGAAAGAGTATGACTGACCGTCAAAGTAAGGTTGCACAGGGCTTTCGTTCAAGTACTCTGAACGCACAATCGCTTCAATTCGACGCCTCTTCTCTCGACGGCTGATCCACCATCCACCGACGATGACGGTAAAAGCATATATAACGTACAATATGACAAGCATGATCGACTCAAGAGCCGTTATGACTCCGTCTCGAAGGATAAAGAGCAGCAAGCAAATCGCAATGGTGAAGAAACCTACGTCACGAAGAAATGGGATGGGGTCGACTTTGAATGGGCGAATGATGCACATGGACCCTGCGACACAAGAGACGATAAAGGAAGCTGCACCCAGGAGTTCACCGATTGCTAGGCTGCCTGAATTTGCTCGCATGGCAGAGAACGTGGCAAAGACATCGGGACTGGCGTTTCCAAAGGCAAGGAGCGTGACACCAGCAACGTCTTCGTTCAACCTGAGAAACTGTGCAATCGCCGCAAGGTTCGGGGTGAAAAAGTCGGAAGCGGATATGCCGAGGGTGGAGAAGAGGAATACGAGCCAAAGTACGAGCGCTGTGAATATAAGCGGTCGGGTGGAATAGTCAGCACAGAAATAGAGCTGTAGATAAGGGATGGAGAGGACGGTGTCCGATATTGGACAATGATCATGGACATGAAAACATTGGTCCGATGAGAGAGCGAGTGGTTGACACTATTGACGGATCTTGAACATCAACAGCGGAACGCGATGGAGTGAGATAATACCTCGGCTTTGCTTGCCACCGAAATGTCGGACGAAAGGGCGGGTTCCCACAGCGCGGTTTTGCGATGAAATGCTAGTTGATAGTCGCGTGATGGGTGCGCATACCTGCTCTGAGACCAGAGAACGCAATTTATGACGAGAAATACGACGAGGAACGCTCTTGCAACGCTGGACATGGTGGAGGGAGAAGAAGAAGCCGTCAACGTGCGAGCTGGACTGGCATTCGGTGACGAGTTCAGCAGCGCTTGCTTGCTTGCAACTGGACCGGCGTGATATCAATGCCTTCCACTGATTACGTCATCAACGCGTGTCAAGGTTCAATTTCCGGTGATCGGAGTTTGAGTGAATTATATGTTTACCTTCAAAAGGAAAATTATAAATTATTTTCTTTCTGAAAAAATAATTATTTCTCTGGCCGTAGTCGTACTGTCCTAATTTGCCACACAGCGACCGAGCCATGCGGTATGGGTGCGTTCGGAGGTAGCGCGGAGGGCAGCTGAACGACGGAGACGATGAGGACGACCGTATTGATGAGTGCGTGTCAATGTGACATCGCTCGCTGCCGAATAAGATCGCCACTATCGCCGCGCGTACCTTTTCCATCAACTCTCTGTTCACGATGGCACTTGCACTGTCCCGCATGAAGATCGCAGTCCTCACATCGGGCGGCGACAGCGCTGGCATGAATGCTGTCGTTCGCGCTGTCGTCAAGATCGGTATCTTGAGGCAAGTTTCGCCTGTCCTCTCTCGATTTATTCTTGCTCACGTCCACTTGTATGTAACAGAGGATGTGAAACATACATCGTCCGTGAAGGCTATGAAGGGCTCGTACGCGGAAACACCCGGGATTATGTCCAGGATAGCGAACCACTCGCAGATCCTAGTGCTGCCCAACGCATCCGGGGAGGCACCCAAAGCAACTTGTTTGGAAACCTGCGTTTCGGTGACGGTCACCTCCTCCGCGACGGTACTTCTGATCACTCCGGTGGCCGTTCTCTCAAAGGTCACCACATCGTCCGTGTTGGGTTCGACGATGTCCGAGGCTGGTTTGCAGAGGTGCGTGCGAGATCTCTTTCCTTAGGCGTATTGCCGGCTTAATCGGATTCAGGGTGGTACGCTCATCGGAACAGCTCGCTCTAAAACCTTCCGTACCCCAGAAGGTCGTTTATCGGCCGCATACAACCTCGTCAAAGAAGGCATAGATGCACTCGTGGTCTGCGGTGGTGATGGCTCTCTCACCGGAGCAGACGTGTTTCGTGCCGAATGGCCCTCCCTCTTGGAATCCCTTCACGCTCAGGGTAAAATTAGTCCTGAACAATTCGCCAAGCATGGTCACCTTCGCATTGTCGGACTTGTCGGGTCCATCGATAATGACATGAGCATGACAGATCTCACCATCGGCGCACCAACAGCTTTGCACAGAATCTGCGAGGCGATCGATAATATCAATTCGACAGCAGCCTCGCACTCGCGAGCCTTTGTGCTTGAGGTCATGGGCAGGCACTGTGGCTGGTTGGCCTTGCTCGCCGGTGTAAGGTATGTCTGCCCCGATCAATGATCATCTTGCCTCACCACGTTGATTATGCGTTGATAGCGGTGGAGCAGATTTCATTTTCATTCCGGAACGCCCGCCCGAGGTAGCACCCTGGGAAGACTACATGTGCGAGACGATCCTGCGCGTATGTCGCCTGTCCGTCTATTATCTAACATCTGACTCTCCCCCCAGCATCGTCAAGCCGGTAAGCGGAAGACGATCGTCATCGTCGCGGAAGGTGCTCTTGACGCCGATCTCCACCCCATTCGTGCGGATTACGTCAAGGACGTTCTCTCTGAACGTCTCGGGCTGGACACGCGTGTTACCACGCTCGGACATACGCAACGTGGAGGCAAACCTTGTGCACTCGATCGAACGTTGGTGAGGCAAACGTTTCCATCTTCACAAAGTGCTCTGATGATGCATTGTCTGTAGCCTACGTTGCAAGGCGTCGAAGCTGTCAATGCCCTGCTCGAGGCCACCCCTGACACGCCATCCTACATGATTGGAGTACGTGAAAACAAGATCACGCGCGTATTGCTCATGGAAGCAGTTGCGATGGTTCGCTGTCGTTTATATCCCGCGCATACACGCTTATCGTTTGCTTCGTTATAGACCAAGGCAGTCGCAGACGCGATTGCTGCAAAAGACTTTGTCAAGGCAATGTCATTGCGCGACCCCGAATTCCATCAGAGCTTGGAAAACTTTTATACTACGTCGACGCTGTACACCGAAAAACAGTTACCAGAAGCACAGGTGAATGATACCATACCTTGAAAGATCTTTTTTTTTTTTCTGAGCGTCTTTGCAGCGAATGCGGGTGGCCATTATGCAGTAAGAGCTCTCTTCGTCGCCGCATCATAATTTCTGCTACATACTCGCTTCGCCGCAGCATTGGTGCACCCGCCGGGGGAATGAACGCCGCAACACGTGCAGCGGTCCGCTACTGCATCAAGCAAGGCCATACTCCACTTGCGGTGCACAATGGCTTCCGTGGTCTTCTCAATGACAATGTCCACGAACTGTCCTGGCTTGGTGTCGACGGCTGGACTGCACGAGGTGGCTCCGAGCTTGGGACTAACCGTACCCTTCCTGACGTAGACCTGGGCGCAGTTGCCTCACGCTTCCAAGAGCACAACTTCCAAGCGCTTATGCTTGTTGGTGGTTTTGAGGCTTTCAATGCGCTTTTAATTCTGGACAATGGGCGCAAGCTATACCCGTCATTTAATATCCCGATGGCGCACCTCCCCGCAACGATCTCGAACAACGTACCGTTGACGGAGTTTAGTTTGGGGAGCGACACGAGTTTGAATGCGCTTGTGGACGCGTGTGATTCGATAAAGCAGAGTGCGTCGGCAAGTCGGAACCGGGTATTTGTCGTCGAGACACAGGGTGGCAAGTGTGGGTATATTGCGACAATGGGTGCATTGGCGGTGTGTATCCTGTTGTTCTACCTCTGGTTATTTTATTCAGTTTCCGAAAAGACGGGTGCATCATTGGTGTATACCCCCGAACGAGGAATGGATCTCGATCTGCTACGCAATGATGTCAAGTTCCTCAAGCTGCGCTACGGGCTGGATGCCAAAGGAAAGAGCGAAGGTCGTCTCGTCATCCGGTATGTCCTACTCTCCTTCTTGTACTCTCAACCACGTCCAACCTTTCTGCTAGGAACGAATGTGCCTCGACGGTGTACACGACCGACGTCATCACCAACATGCTCAAAGAAGAAGGCGGTGCGCTCTTTGACTCGCGCTCCGCGTCACTTGGGCATACCCTGCAAGGTGGTGTCCCCTCGCCCATGGACCGCGCACGCGCGACCCGTCTCTCTCTTCGTTGCATGTCCTTTTTAGAGGAACACCACGCACGGTTGCAGGCACAGCCTGGGCGTGTCAAGGTTGCGCCCGGGGAAAGTGCGGCGGTGATTACGATCCAAGGGAGTGCGCTCGAGTGGGTGCCTGTGCAGGCGATGGTGAAGCATGCGGATATGAAGTATCGGCGTGGAAAGATGGCATGGTGGGCAGGGGTCAAGGATTTGGTGGAGGCGTTGGCAGGACGGTCCGAGTTGGTGTGAACTAAGGGCTATAGAATAGATTCATAGAATGTATAGATTTGGCGATGGGGCGTTGTTTGTACCACGTAGACTGGTGCTCTGGAATGTCTCACTTGCATCGGTCATCTCATGACTTGTTCTCCTTCTCAATATGTTATCAATCTTTCCTCGTCCATATGGCGGAATACTCACTGGCGCGGCTAGTTCTTCGTTGATTCCATCTAGCATTCACGTCGGATCTTTAGTACCTTGGCTGCGGTATATATAGAGGAAGTGCTCCACCTTAATTGCACCATTTTTTCCTCCCCTTCCTTAAACGATGTCCGTTTATGATGCCCCGACTATTTGTGCAAAGTTCCACCTCCAGCCCAAGTCCCCCTCGTCTGCCAACCTTGGAACGTGGCCAGATAAGTATATATTATGTAGGCCTGATACCCCTCGACGTGGCTTCAAGGTACGTTGTGGAACTTGAACTTGCCGAGGGCATTCATGTGACTCCGGATTGCCCTCGATGCCGTTGAGGTACAAGTCCTTCTTTTGACACTGGATGATGCTTCTTGCTTCCTCTCTCATGTACGTGTGTTAATTTCCCTTCTTGTAACACGCCCTACCTTGGTACTGTACATCTCATCTCTTTCTACTTTCTACTTTGGTACTATGAATTGTTCATTATTTAGACGGACGTGTCTTCTCTCATTCTTTCCTCAGTTCGTCGCCTGCAAGCGACTGAGGTTCAACATCACCCGCTCTTTGCTCGTCCACGGTTGTGGTTCCACAGGATAGCCCACACCTTTATCCCGATCTGCTCTATTTGAGGCCGGGGGGGAGGGGCTACGTGCTTTCGCTCGTCCTTTCTACACCGCTCGTACCCTTCACACGAATTCCACATCTCTTCCTACACCACAATCCATAGCCATAGAGCATTCACCCCCACCTTCTGGGTACTTGGCAGTTCGTCATGCTCGCCAAATGAAGTAATACCGCTTGTCGAGCATCACGAACAGTCACTGTCCCCAGTGCAACATGCTTCAAAGAAGACGCGAGGAATGACGTGAGTGCATTGCTTACTTGTGAGGACGGAGCCAGGAAAATGAGTATAAAAAGTGCTTCCAAGAGGTTTACTGAGCGCAGTAGCAGGCATTTTGACGGCGTTTGGCACGGCAACGTGCTCGTTGCGCGCACTGGGTCTTCTCAAGGCGATACCCTCAATATATTGTTTCCGAGCGGCAAAGGGCGGCATAAGTAGAAACAGCTAAGGCTGGATACGTTTGCACGCTGGTCGAGGCTGACCAGTTTCCTTGATGTCTATCGGTGACAACAGTGCGATGACCGCTGAAACCTTTGCATCTAGTGCCAATACTGTACACACGGAGATGTACACAAGAGGCTAACGCGTCACGAAAACCTGAAAAACTAGGCACTTTCCATGTCGGGGGTCTGCGAAGCGCCTGTGTACAAACGAACCACGCTTTTATTATGTCGGCGTTTTTCTGCGTGCCGAAGGACAAGCAATTCACTAGGTCAGCATAAGAGCTTGTTGAACGCGTCTCCAATTGGGCCGTGTAAGGGAAGAGAGGTTACACTGCATTTTGGTGGATGAGTTGTTAACACGGCCACTGAGTTTTCGCCGATGACACCCGATATCAGATCTATAAAAGGTACTTCCTACGGTGGTGATGAAGCGCAACACAGAGCAAGCTCAGTCGAATCAGCTTTGCACCAAGACGGAGAGAGGGAGACAAATGAATGTCAAAAGGTAAAAAGTTCAAGAACTTGGAAACGACGTTCTTTTATTTGACGCGGTATCGGAGTTTGAAAAGAGTGGCTGTTGAATTTCCCATGGCCAGACGCGTTTTGAACAAGTTGCACGTCGATAGAAATCCGCCCGTTCGTTCGTCATGCCCACACAACGTCCCGAACTCCCTATAAAATACCAAAACCCAAATCTAATGTCTCGTTCGTCCATTTTTTCAATCATTTCTACTTCTCAAACTCACTTTAAAACATCAGTGGACTTGTCTAAATGGCCCCCTGTAAAGTATCAGTCTCTCGATCGCGATGGTCATGAAGTCCTCGTACGCACTCTCATCTTTGTTTGTGATCCACTGCTGACGTCACTCAAGGTCGGACGTCTCAAAATCCCAACCGTACGTCCGACATATCACTCGCTTTCTTTTCTTCCTTGACCCCTCTCATCCAGCCCTCGGGTCATGCCTTTATCCTCCGTCGCTACGACACCGGCGCCATCAGCCTCACGACCATGTTCCGCGCCGCATTCCCCGATGCGAGCGAACTCGACGAGCGCAAAGAAACCCAATGGGCCAAGGAATCGTTTGACCTCTCCGGTAACAATGGCTCCGTGCGTGAACCCGGTATCGTGCGTCTCGCAGGGACGTGGATCTCGCCCTCCGTCGCCCTCCTCCCCCTGTTCGCAGACGCGTACCGGTTACACAACGTAATTGAGCATATTGCCCTCTCAGCTCCCGATCCCAAAGTGGCGTATCGTCGGTCGACGACCAAGGGGACCCCAAAGGCGGTCCCACCATCCTCGCCCGTCATGACGCCTACTAAGCCATTGTTGACACCCGCACCGTCCATGACGATGCCAACTCCCAAACGACGGCGGGAGTCATCGCCTGCCCCACCAACACCAGCACCCACTCAGCCTCTCGCACCACCGTCAAGTAGTAGTTCACCAGCGCTAGCACTTCGCCGGTCTGCACGGACGAAGAGTCCGGCACCCCCGCCGAAACCCATCTCTATTAAATCTCCGAAATCTGTACCGGTCCGAATTGCACGGGCTGTGCGAGTGACGGAGGTGACGACGCCGGCAGGGTCGGATGAGACGGTCGTGGAGGAGGAAGCCGAGACGATCGAACTCGCTAAGCCGAGCATGACACAGGATATTGAGGAACAAAAGGAATTGATTGAACGTCTGAAAGCAGAACGTGATCTTCAACAGATGCAGACGGAAGAACCCGTGCTGGATACGGCCCCTGCACCGGCACCACTGAAGAGGGAACGGGAAGACGAGGGGGAGAAAAAGGACGAATTGCGGTTCAATTTCAAAGAGCCCGAGGCGGAGCAGAGGCAGATGGCGACAAACAAGCGTGTATCGCGGTTCCAACTAGAACCGAGAACCAAGTCGGTTGCATGGGGTGTCGCGGCGTTCGCGATTGGAATGGGCGCTGTGTACGTCTTTTCTATTGCGCAACCTAGTGTAGGATTGACCACGACCTTTACAGATCATTCTTACCCAATTTCTTTTGATAACGGTTGTTGTGAATGTCACTGTCTATGTGTCTATTCCCTCCTGTCAATTTTCACTATACAGTATGCCGGGGTATATCGAACACCGACGTTGTACATCTTTTTTCTTTTCTTATCGACGCAATAGGCGACATCTTACATATATTTTCTTCGCCATCACTGAGCGTGATGGTATTTCTTTTCGAATCACGCCCAGGTACATGTGGTTTGATACATCCTTTGACAGGAATATGTCTTGTTGTGGATGATAGTTTCCCCTCTCCTTCCTTCTTTTCTCCCTGATACAGTAATTCTTGTACGTTGCAATGAAATGACCTGGACCCTCGGTTACATTCAAGGTTGGCAAATAAGGATGCCCTTTTCATACAAGCCCGCAATATAGAGCCTGCCAGTCCTGACATCCCTTAGCGTCGTCGACGACGACCCAAACACGGACCCGTCACTCTGGAAGAGTGTCTCCACCACGTGTGTCTCTGTCACCGTGGGTACGAACTTGGACGCAGGCAATGGTGCACGTGTATCCCCGTCCTCGTTCGACGCGATGGTCGTGTTTGAAGATACCGGCGTCAGCGATACAGCCCAGCTCGGCGCCATCGCACCCGTCTTGTTGGCCGCCACGTTGACCAAGGACGGGAAATGCGGGTGGCCTGTCACGATCAACGCACCATCATCGTCAAAGACGATGTTGTCGGGTAAGAACGGCACGGCAACCGAGTGTGAAAAAGTAAGCAAAGGTGCAGGCGCAGTGGTAGAGGTAGACGCAGTTGTGGTGGCGTTGGCATCCATGGTGTAAAAATGGACGAGACCGACCGAGGTGGCAGCGACGGCAAGGTGGGTGTTGCAAGGCGAGAGAGTGACACCGTTGGCAAACGGGATACCATGCGCTACAAAGCTCTGTGAGAGGGTATAATAGTCCTCCTCCTCGTCCGAGCCATCCAGATCCACTGTTCTGTTTCTCTCACCCTCATGAACAGACACATGCGACACCCATCCGAGTGGAAGCCCTGCAAGCGACTCGATGACCGGAAGGACGTGCCCAATCGGATTCGGCAGGCGTCGCGTCATCAAATGGTCCTGGCTCATGAAGAAACTTGTCGGGCTCGTCATTACCACCGAATTTGGGGATATGAAATACGGCGAGCGCAGTGTGCGCACATACCGCACCTCGTCCGGCCGTTCCGGATCCAACACAAACTGCTCCATCGTCGTTTCGTCACGGGCGTGGTTGACGATGAACACGTTGGACAGGCCGCCGTCGTGCGAGGGGTAGACGTCCATGCCCAACGGATGAAAGTCGTGCGTCGGGGGATACGACACGAGCGCAAGGCGGTGTAGTGTACTTGTGGGGGGATCATACAGGAAGAGATGACCACGTGGGTTTGGGTCATGAAGTGGGCCCATGACGGTGTTCCATGCTTTGCGGTTGGGATCACAGCCGATGAGGACGCGGCGATGGGTGAGCGTGCCGTTGGAATCAAGGTGGTCCCAAAAGGCAATATCTTCGCAAAAGTTGACGGCGTCGTCGGGGTCGGTGAGGAGAGCGCAGTGTGAGGTGACGTTGCCGCCGGTGTAGTAGGCCGACGGGAGAGTGGGGGCGGTGAGGATGTGGTGCCAGGCGACACGACCACTACGATAGATGAGGACGGCCTGCAATGGGACATGATGCTAGGTAATAAGCAGTTGCGTTGTTGAATTGCAGCAGAATGACGAACCAGGAGAACTGCTAGACCCGTTGCAGCTTTGAAGAGCATCATGGATGATGGAACGGGATAGACCTTGTCATCAGACTTTTTCCAGAAGATGTCCCCCCAACCGTTGGGGTTCAAGTGCCCCATTTGTGTTTGCAATATTATTGTCCATGATGCGGCTGGAACATGGAGGCGATGTCTGAAGCCGTCGGGGGAAACTCGAGTCTTGTTACGCCCAGTGCCAACCACCACCACCACCATCACCATCATCGCCGAT
>JBBPJU010000836.1:0-16648 GCA_038088875.1 Austroboletus festivus
AAGCCCCCAGTCAGAAGGATCCCTTATTGACATGTATGACCCAGTCGCCAAGTCAAACATGACAGGAGAAGTTTGTGACATTTAAAGATGAGACTAAACTGGCTGCTGTGCGCTGGCTCATCTAGATGTCTCTTGCAGTAGCTTCGAGTATACAGAGGGGGTAATGTTACGATTTCTTTCTTTTTCTACGTATAACTGTTGTACCGACTCTAGCCCTTCATTTCCTCTTGGATAATCCTGCTTAGGATAAGTCCAATTCGTCTTCAGGCTGAGTCATATCTTCTTATTCCTGCTTATTCATTTGCATCTAGTAATCGGCCCGATTACTCAGTTGTTATCTGTCATCATGAGTCATACCCTTATCTTCTGACTCATCGACTGTTCTTTGATATTCCGTCGCATTCTGTATGACTTATCTACAGAGCACAGCAGCCAGTTTAGTCTCATCTTTAAATGTCACAAACTTCTCCTGTCATGTTTGACTTGGCGACTGGGTCATACATGTCAATAAGGGATCCTTCTGACTGGGGGCTTGGAGAACAAGGATGAGGGGGAGGCCTTCTAGGACGACCATGCCCCATACTTTGGCGAGGGAACGGGATGCCAGGTGGGGGTGGAACAGGTAATGTGAAACAGGTGGTGACTCGATGAGATGCAGAGGACACAGAGGACAAGGACGACGACTGTGAGGGAGTACGACGACAGAGTGGACAAGAGTGCTGAGTATGACCAGGCCACCATTTAAGGCAATGAGCACATTGATAGAAAATGCAGTCTGCTCTGATATGACCTAGACGATGACAAGAAAAACAAGCTTCATGATATCGGGGGTGGTGAGGTGATAGAGGAAGGGTGTTGTCACCTCCAGACCACCAAGCTTCTATACGATCTAAAAGGGCTTGTTCTTCTTGAGTAAGAGGCGAAGATGAAGCCGAGGGAGTGGTAGCAGCAAGATAGTTTGCATGTCGTTCGCCTCTCTCTTTGGCTACTTCTTCAATTCGTTCTAATAGATGGATCATATCGAGTTGGTGCATAGCATCTTCAATAAAGCGTTGAATGTCCATTCCTATTCGTCGCAGCTTAGAAGTAAAGAGCCCCATGTGAGCATTGGAAGTCATAACACGACTCATCGTTTCTAAAGTTCCGCATCCCAAATGGGCCATGAATAGGTTATGGAGTGCTGAATGGGGGTGGAGGACGTCGTTGATGGTGAGAGCATGTCTGGAATGATGAAGGATTTCAGTATAAACTCGTTCTCTGTGGGTAGTGTCGAGGAGATTTTCAGTCATAGGATCTGCGTGCATAAGAGGGTATGGCATGCCTGGAGGAAGTGTGGTGGTAGAGATTTCTGTAGTGGTGGTCGCGATAGCGTCGAGGGTGACTATAGGGGTGACTGTACGGGCAGGGGTCAAAGCGGGAGTATCAATAAAAGAGGAAACGGAGGTGATGGAAGACATTTTGAAAGTAGAAAGGTCTGAGAGGGTGGTAGCATCAATGGTGGTAGAAGCTAAAGAGATGAAAGGGAAGGATGACAGTTTTTATATTCTTTTAGAGCGGACTTTGCATTTTTCATATCCTGCTCTGGGACCCATGAATCTTCTTCTGCAGAATATCCTTTCCATTGGATCAAATAGAAGTGGTTTGATGGGGTTCTGCGGTGACATATTATTTTTTCAATTTCATATTCTTCTTCGCCTTCTACTAGTTCTGGAGGTGGTCGGGGGAAATTCTTTCCATAAATGTTGTTTTCGTGATAAGGGGTGAGAAGTGAGGCGTGGAAGACGGGATGAATCTTCCATGTACTGGGAAGTTGTAAGTGGTAGGAGATGGGAGATAATACCTGAACAATGGTAAAAGGTCCTTCTCTTTTGGGTGCAAACTTTGGATTATCTATATTCCGTTTCAGGTTTCGTGCTTCTAACCAAACTTTGTCTCCTTTAGCAAATGGTGTAAAAGTCTTCTTTGAATGTGCAGCCATCAGCTGCCTAGCTAGTTCGTGAGCCGCTAATGCCTCTTTCCGAGCTGCCAGAAGTCTTTTGATTCGTTCTTCTACGGCAGGAATGTTACTATTTGGGATTATGGTTGGAAGAGCTAGGGGTTCATAGCCCATCATTAAATAGAATGGGGATTTTCCTGTAACTGAATGATGATGTCGGTTGTGAGTAAACTCTGCGGTAGAGATATATTTGGTCCAGTCAGAGGGGTGATTACCACAAACAATATGAAGATAGGTTTCTATTTCTTGATTTACTCTTTCGGTTTCTCCATCTGTTTAAGGGTGGTAAGCAGTAGATAGAGCGAGGTCATACTTTAGTAGTTTTCCTAGTTCTTTAGCAAAGGAGGATGCAAATTGTGGTCCTCTGTCAGATATGATTTTATCATATAGTCCAAACTGTTTATAGACTTTATAAAAGAAAAGGGTTGCTATCCCTTCTGCGGTGACTGTTTTCTTTGTCAGGCAAAGGATTACCCCCTTTGTAAGCCCATGGTCGACCACGATCAAGAGGGAATTGAAACCCTCTGAGGGAGGGAGGTCAGTAATAAGATCACAGGAAATCTGTTGGAAAGGGTGGGTACAGGACGATTTGATGGGTAAAAGGGGTGGAGAGGTGGGGTGAGTGTTGGATTTGTTTGCCTGACAGGTGGCGCAACTGGCCACGTACTGGCGTACAAAGGAAGCTAGTCCAGGCCACCAAAAATCGGCAGAGACCAATTGACGGGTTTTAAGGAAACCTGGATGTCCTGAAGAAGGGTGATCATGACATCGCGACACAATGTCATGATGGAGTGAGGGTGGAATGTAGATGCAGTTTTGATAGATAAGGATGTTGTCATCATATTTCCAGTCTGAGAGGCAGTTACGAAGGGAAGAAGGATAACCAGAGAGGTTAGAAATGGTTTGTTGAACTAAAGGATCAGAGGCTGAGAGGGACGTAATACTGGATCGTAAGGCAGTATCGATGAGGTTAACAAAAAGGGAAGGGGGAAGAAGGGTAATGGAAGAGTTGTCCAAGGAGTCATCAGGGCAGCGATCCGGGTGCTGAGAGAGTGCATCAGGACTGGAGAGGAGTGAACCGGGGACATGGATTATCTTGAGATTATAATCTGCGAAGTCGAGAAGCCAACGGGCTTGTCAACGATTGAGGTTTTGGGGTTGCTTAAAATACAGTAAATTCTTGTGATCAGTAAACACTTGGACAGGGGTAGGAGAGCCAAGAAGATAATGGCGCCATGCTTTGAGAGCACGGATTATCACAAGAAGTTCGTGGTCATAGATATCATAATTTCATTCTGTGGAAGAAAAAGTTTGAGAAAGATATGAGCAGGGATGCCAATCGCCATTGGGATCTGTTTGAAGGAGGATTCCTCCTGTGGCATATTTGGAGGCGTCTGTGGCTATAGCAAAAGGGGCAGAAGAATTTGGGAATTGGAGAACGGGTTGTGATAAAAAGAGTTTCTTGAGTTCTGTAAATGCATTGTTACATGCAGGGGACCACTCCCATCATTGATCTTTCTTTGTAAGGTCTAGGAGAGGGCGAGCTACTTCAGAATAATGGGGAATGAATCTTCTGTAAAAGTTTGCGAACCCTAAGAAGGAGCGGACGTCTTTGACTTTGGTAGGTAGTGGCCATGAGGCGATCCCATCAAGTTTGACAGGATCCATTGCGAGGGAGCCTGGTTTGACAATCATTCCTAGGTAGTCTACTTCCAAGACATTGAAAAGACATTTTTGTAGTTGTAGGCGAAGATTCAACTCCCTCATTCGTTGAAGGACTTGTCATGTGGTTTCATCATGATCTTGTTGATTGCGGAAGAAGATGAGGATGTCATCCATGTAAATGACGATCTTTCCTGCAGCGATAAGATCTCTGAATTCTTTGTTCATAAAACGTTGGAAGGTAGCAGGGGCATTCTTTGATCCAAAGGGCATTACAACGGATTCAAAGAGTTCTCGATGAGTGATGAAAGCTGCCTTCCATTGGTGACCTTCTTTTATACGAATGTTGTTGTATCTCCATCTGACGTCAAATTTAGTAAAGATCTTGGCATCTTTAAGTTTATCCAGCAAATCCGAAATCAAGGGTAGAGGATAGGCGTCTTGGATAGTATGGTCGTTGAGATACCTATAATCTTGGACAGGTCGTAACTTTCCATCTTTCTTTTTGATGAAGAAGAATGGAGCTGCTTGTGGAGAGGAGGATGGGCAGATTTTTCCGGACTTCAGATTTTCATCTAGGAATTCATCCTGAGCTTTCTGTTCTTCAGTCGTGAGGGGATAGAGTTTCCCAATTTTGGGAATGAAACCTTCAGTGAGATTAATTTCATGATTGCAATCTCTATTGGGAGGAAGGGGGGTATCTTCATCGGCAAAGATGTCCTTGTAGGCCGAGTAAGCTTCCGGCAAGACTACTTCCTTCTTTTTATTGTCGATAGCTAGTTGGGTAGAGGTAGTCAAGGCAGCATAGGTTAACGAGGGGTTAGGGATGAACCATTGGTTGGCTAGTATGGTTCTGGACAAAGATCGGAGGGGTTTTAGATGTGACATATCCCTTCCTAGAGCTATTTGTGTGCAAAGGACGTCATCCTTGGTCCGATTTAGGTAAGCGAAAAGGTGTTCATCGACTAGAGCATCTACAGAGACATGTTGTGGAGGTGGTTCTTGATATCTTCGTTTTTTATAAAGTTCTTCTTTCTCTTGTTTAGCTGTTTCGTGAGAGGCCATGAATTCGGTCGATTGATCAGTTTCCAGAGATATCTGGAGAGTCCTTTCTTTCCAGTTGATTGTGGGGTTGGTTTCGGTCAACCAAGGAAGTCCTAGTATGACGTTTTCTTTTCCACAGTTCATGATGTGGAAGGTAGTTTGCCAGAGAAGTCCATTGATGTTGACGAAAAGCATAGTGGTAAATTTGATTGATCCTCCTTTGTTTAGAGAGGCATCGGCGTTTCGGACGGTGATGGGGGAAGAGAGTCAATGGCGAGGAAGATGATGTTTTCGAACAAAGTTCCAATCTATACAGGAGATTTGGGCTCCTGAATCAACTAGGGCGGAGGTGGCGACGGCTTTGACCATGTCTGATGCGAGAAGGAGTTGTATGGGAATTCACATTGCTTTAATACTGGTATATGGTCAAGGTAGAGGAGGTACGTGCGTTGCTTTCATCCTCCTTTCTAAAAATCCATCGCCACCTTTCCTACAACTTGCTCCTCTTCTTCTTCTACTCCAGATTCGACGACCTTGATGTCTTTGGGTGGTACTGCAGGTGGTTTTCTTTCAAACTTGACCCTACAGTCTTTTATCATATGTCCCTTCTGTCGACATTTGAAACATCGCCCTTCCTTCCTACATCTTTCTCGTTCTTCGTCAGTCAGTTTCTTCGGCAAGGTGATAATGTCGACGTCCATGGCATTGGGATCTTTGGTGGTGCAAGGGGTAAATGTGGGGGTAAAGGTAGTATTACCTTTTTTGTGCCGAGAGGCGATTTCGAGTGCCCTTTCCTCAACAGTGGCGAAGTGGGCAGCTTTGGTGTACCAACTGGCAATAGTAGTCGGTATGGTTTCCATGGTATGGATACGTCTCATTAGAGAGACAGGGATTCCTGACACAAAATAGTTAATCAGGACATCGTCATTACCTACTCCAGCGATGGCGACTTTGTTTTTAAAATTGGCGATATAGTTTTGAAGAGTCAGGTTATACCCTCCAGATCGGTTTTCGTAGATCCTGGTTTTAGCTAGCCATGCTAGCACTTCACCTTTCACGTCTTTGTTGTCAAAGGTATCTTTGAAGGCGGTCTCGAAATCTGTCCAGGATCCGAGAGTGAAGTTTCCTCCAGTTAACTTGGTTTCTCTGAATGTAGCAGCCCAGGTAAGGGCTGTCCCTTTCTTCATATAGGATAGCGCATAAGTGATCTTCTTGGTATCTGTATTGTAGAGATCAACGTTGACAGTGAGGTAGAGTTGTACCGTCCTTAGCCATGGTAAGGCTTTGGTTGGGGTACCGTCAAAGTCTTCCGGGGTACCAAGACGTAATTCAGTAGGTTTCTGAGAGAACATTGGGTTTGGTGAAAAAGGTATAGGGCATACTAGAGGTGGAAAGAAGACTCGACCTGTTTGAGGCTGAGGAGTTGGGCTGGGGGGGGTTGGCACTCTAGGGATAGTAAGTGCCAATGATAACTGTCCAGTAAGATCAGGGAGGTCTGCTGGTTCGTCGTGGATAGGGAGATCAGGATCTGAGGGTTCTTCTTCGGAGGTTTCAGAGGGTTCAGAGGTTTCTGGTTCAGGTTCTTCTGGATCTTGGCGAAGACACCAACTGAGATGTCTGGGGAGTGAAATGGTGGGTGACTTAGAGCAAAGCTAGTTGCAATATGGAAGTCTAGTTCTTTTGTTACGCTTGTACCGGATAGATCCAAGCGTATCCCTTAGGGTCAAGGGTTCAGGAGTGTCATCTAGTGAACACTTTCAAAGAGATTTAGAAAAGAAGCGTCCACTCAGAGTAGGACGAAGACTATGGTCAGGGAGACTGAGTGGAAGAGAACACTCAGGAGTCTGACAAGGGAACAAGCACGAGAGATGTGATTGTAAGGGAGAACTAGACTAAGGTACATGGCAGTGGATAGACTGACTTATATAGTGAGGAGGAATGAGAGGCAGTGTGGGAATACTGCCTTGAATGGAAACAAGGCTGTCCATAGATAAGTCATACAGAATGTGACGGAATATCAAAGAACAGTCGATGAGTCAGAAGATAAGGGTATGACTCATGATGACAGATAACAACTGAGTAATCGGGCTGATTACTAGATGCAAATGAATAAGCAGGAATAAGAAGATATGACTCAGCCTGAAGACGAATTGGACTTATCCTAAGTAGGATTATCCAAGAGAAAATGAAGGGCTAGAGTCGGTACAATGGTTATACGTAGAAAAAGAAAGAAATCGTAACACTTGGATGATACTTTGATAATATATTCCAGAGCAATATTCTCTGAGTCTAATAAACTGGGGCTGGTCCTAAAAGATCTTTTCAATGAAATTGATGAGGGGGATGGCAGGGAGTGATCTGGTGGTTCTATTGAAATTAAGGTGGTGGAGGGTATCCAGGACATGTTCAATGGACTCTTCAAGGGCATTGGTAGCATTATTGGGAAAGTCAGGCAATGTGGCTGCCATATTGCAGACCACAGTGAGGCTTCAGTAGGAGAAGACAGTCGTGAGGAGGGGGGGAGGGAACTATAAATCATTGTGGTTAAGGAGGTGTTTAAGAGTGTCAGATGTGTCAAGGAAGAGGGTGTAGAGTTGTTGTCATTCTGAAATGGGAAGAGTATCTATTATATAAATGTCTGAAACAGAAGAAAGGTAAATGTTTATATTGACTAGAAAAATGGAAGGGATAATGGAAGAATAGAGATAAGGGTGACTAGTGCAAAGAGGATCAATGTGGGTTTGATCAGAATATGCCACTGTGAAGTCACCAGGGGGAGGTGTGATAAGAACAGTAGTTTATAGTATAATAGTAAGCATGTTCTTCTTTGTGACTCTGGCAAAAGTAAATGCATCATCTAGAAATAAAAATAGAAAGGTGGAAGAATTGTCAGAATTTCTTTTTGTTTTTTTCTTTGTGAGAGTAAAGTGTGAAACAATAGAAGTCTGTTTGGATGGAAGATTGTTTGAGATGCATGGTTAGAGAGAGTGGAGGTTTTTATAGCTTTTTAATATAGAGTCCACATTGATGAAGTTTCTTTCTGGTTCCCAGATGTTTTCTGAGAATGGGTATCTGATATGGAATGCAAGACATGGAGTCCTAGTCTGTGTGCAATGATCTTGTCTGCTTCCACTAGGCATGGTCCATACTGGACACAGATGATATGGAATGCAAGATATGGAGGCCTAGTCTGCAAGCGATGATCCTGTCTGCTTCCACAAGGTGTGGTCTATACTGGACACAGATGGAAAGGATGGATTGCTGGACATTGACAAATTTGGTGGATAGAAGAAGGCACAGAGCTAGAATCTGTTGCACTTGGACTCTCTTGAGAAACAGTAAACTGTCCACCATTTTAAGGTATAGCTAGTTCCACATAAGGATGTGTAGATTCTAACTAGGAATAACCATACTGTACATGGGCACTTATATATGTAAATGGTAAGGGATGGGAAAGTTATCCCAAGTTGGGAATCCCCAATGTTGGGAAAATACTGCCCTGCTAGATAGGGATAGGATTTAATAAAGAATAAGAAGCATCCTAAAAGGAAATTGGAAAAAGGCTGTGTACACTGCCTTGAATAAAAGGGGAAAAGGCAGTGTGTGAGAGCTTCCCATTAGTTTGGATCTAAACTCTAATGTGTGATATATGAAAGGTTATATTAAAAAGGAAATATACCCTCTATTGTAGATACAGATGAAATAGGAAGATAAAGCTCACCCTGGCAGATATAGTGTGGAGTAGGATGGGTGGAGTGGCAACTCAAGGGGGAAGAGAGGGTCTATGAAATAGGGTAGAAACACAAGGAGGATCAGGCATTCAAAAAAAGGGAAAAGAATATCCTTGCCTGTCTATGAAGTCCATGAGATCCCTATGATTTCAATCATACCATGGCTTGTTCTCCCATATTGGTGGTTTATTCTCCTGTGGGTAATCTTCTGCACCCCAAGCATCTGCATTGCCATCCCACACTGTGGAGAAGTATGGTTCCACTTTCACATTGTCTTGCATGAATGTTGAGAAAAAAGATGGTTGGTCCAGTGGCTCAGGGTAAGGCATAGGAGGCCTTTTCCATCATTCTGTAATAACAGATGAAAAGGATAGATTGTTGGGCATTAATGAATTTGGTGGATAGAAGAAGGTGCAGGGCTAGAATCTGTTGCACTTGAACTCTTTCAAGAAACAGTAAACCATCCACCATTTCAAGGTACAGCTAGTTCTATATAAGAATATGTAGATTCTAACTGGGGATAACCTTACTGTACATAGGCACTTATATATGTAAATGGTAAGGGATGGGAAAGTTATCCCAAGTTGGGAATCCCCAATGTTGGAAAAACACTGCCCTGCCCAATAAAAATAGGGTTTAATAAGAAACAAGAAGTGTCCTAAAAGGGAATTGGAAAAGGGCTGTGCACACTGCCTTGAACAGAAAGGAATAAGGTGTTATGCTTAAACCAGGTAAATCCAAGTGTAGCCCTTATGTCCCTATTCAGAGATCAAGGATGGAGAGACAGGGAGAGGGCAAAGGTAAGTTCCAGAGATAAATAGAAAGATAGGGTAATGATGAACGAGTGATAGGAAAAACATCACCAAGGATCAAAGAGTGGTGATAGATGTCACCATAGAACTGATAGAGCAGAGGATACTGCCATAATACTAATGAAAAGATGGCTGGGTGATAAAAGATTGGATGGAAGAGGGCCATCAGTAGATAAAGGAATTTGTCACACACCATGTGGACTATCTATGAAGGGTGACCCCATTTCCTTCAGAAGAGGATTGACCTTGGCTTAATGCCAACATTGCAACCATTACCTATGGAGGGAACAAGACAATGGAACATCAGTTCTGGGGAGGAGAGCCTGAAGGAGTGACTTGGGAAGAGGAACCAACCAAGAACCCAGTTCCAGGGTGGTGAAATGTACAAGCTCCACCCATTCCGCTGGAGGAGACAGAACCTACACCAGAGTGGCCCACTGTGTCACGATTTGAGTGGCATTCACTACTCTTGGATGATTACCCTGAGTTCAGATCACTAGGCAGATGGACGCTGAGTGTGGTATCTCTATTCCTGATATCATTCTGGTTATGTTGCTTACTGCCATGCTTCACCTTGGACTATCCCCCTGAATTGGTCATTGATCACCCTTGCACCAATGACACTATCTTTCCACTGATGTCTGGACATGCCAGCATCTTCATTAGGTTTATCAAACCATATCCATGATATCAAACCTTAACCTTCAGTTGACAATATGTCCTCTTATAGCAATACTGCTTCACATGTATTGCTCCACCCATTTACACCTTACCCATAGTACTTACATACTATACTGGTTAGGTAGTATTACCTTTGTAGGACTACCTAGGTAAATGTTTAATCTATGTGGTATTTGGTTCTCTGCTATCCCTAAGTGAGGGCCGCAGTCAAAAACTTCCCCATTATCCCGGATCTTCTATCAGTCTCCTGTCTACTGTTAAGTGACAGCTGAACAACTTAGGGGTTGATTGTGTTCCGGATCTATACTCGTAGATCACGTCACACACTGATTCCGCATAGATGTGACACATCCATGATCAAGTACAATATCTTTTCTTCTTTATCTTGGACATTATTTCCATTCAATCACACCCTTATACTGGTGTGATCTTCACTTCCCCCACCTATGCTTATCTCTTTCTGTTTCCTTTTCCTTATGGACAGTCCCCCATTTATCTATGATCACTTGTTATGGTCATAGTAGTTTTTCCCTCCCCTATAAATATGACTGCCTTGTACAGTAGTTTGGCTAACTAAATCTATGTTTAATCTACATGGTATTTGGTTTACACTATCATCCCTAAGTGAGGGCCACAGTCTAAAGACTTCCTATTACCATCTCAGACTTCCATCAGTCTCCTGTCTACTATTAAGTGATAGCTGAACATCAGAGATTCCTGTGTCCAGATCTATATCCATAGATCATATCACAGAATTGGTGATGGGATGAGTGGAGGTATGACTGAGGAACATCACCAATGACCAGGATAAAAGGGTCTTCAGCAAGACAATGGAAAAGGATGATGATTAGGGAGTATTGCTGAAGGGCAATGGTTCTGATGGAATGACTGATGGATGTCTGAGATGGGCAGACAACAGAGGTGAAAGATAAATGATAGATTCATAGAGGTAGAGGGTACAGGAGTATCAGAGAATCATGGACAGAAGGTAATAGGGAATTATGAAGGGAGATCTAAGATGGGGTCTAATATACAAGTAGAGCTGCTATATATAGTGATCAAGGGAAGTGGCTGTGTAATACAAGAAAGGAAACAGGATAAAGGGTGCTGATGATGAGTCAGAATGACGAGTCATCAGAATGTCCAGGGATATAATAAAACATCAAAGAAGTGCTGACTTAGCCAGAAGAATGAAAGATGATCTTGAGATCAAGGGCTGAGTCACTGATAAGCAGGAAGAACAGATAAGCCAAGATATTAATGGAATGGATGAGTCAGAAGGGTCAAGGGTTAAATCAAGATAAGAGATAAGAGATGACTCATCCATGACAAATGTACATCAGGTAATCGGATCAATGGAAAGTCTATGACAAAGAGAAGTCAGGTAAGCAAGAATGTCAAGGACTAGATGAGTCAGAGAAATAGAGCATATCCACATGGAAGATAAAGGACTCATCTAGAAAATGGTGCAAGTAAGTCAAAGTAAGAGATGTCAAAGAAAAGAGTAGTCCAGATGCTACTCAGCTATGCTCCCAGGATAAATCATAACAAAAGGCAGTGTGTGAGAGCTTCCCATTAGTTTGGGTCTGAACTCTAACATGTAATATATGAAAGGTTATATCAAAAAGAAAATATACCCTCTATTATAGATATAGATGAAATAGAAAGGTAAAGCTCACCCCAGCAGATGCAGTGTGGAGTAGGATAGGTTGGGTGGCAACTGTTATGCTTGAGCTGTTATGATGACACTTTTCCAAGCCTTCTCTTTCCCTATTTATCAAGACATTCATATGATCATGTGCTGGTCACATGCTTTATGCTTTTCTTTTATGACTATTTAATGTCAAGTCTTACTCTAAGCACTATGGATTGCTAGTCAATCCTTAATACTCAAGACTTAGTATCTTTCTGCATTTGTGGGAAGTACTTTCCATATCTATCCATTAGAAGGGGGATCCCTCTAATGATCCCAATTATGCAAAGTCACAATATGTGTTGACCACATGTTTACCTCATCTATGTCTCATGTGTGTAGCATGCTGCCACATTCATTTCACAGAAGCATTGATTGCTTCTATCCTCATTGAAGACACATGTTAAACATGCTGTAACCTCAAGTATTTAATTACCGCAGGCTTCTACTTCTGAAGTTCTTATCTATACCTGCTGGTAAACATATGCATTCCATTTCCTCTGATATTTCATATTCAGGATCTATCCCTATTGGTGGATATGACCCATTCTTATCTATGACCCACCTTGACTCTAGATGGGTACAGGGTATATGTATAGCCATGCACTGGTCTGCACTAGCTTCATCTCATATTTATTATCAAGCACTTATAATTGGCTGTCATAAGTGGTGTCACTTTCATTCCTCTTTATTATATTAATATATCTTAAGATCTATAGGTATCTATGAATATCCTAATACTTTAGAGTATTCCTATTGGTTGTTCCTGTTATGGTAGAACCAAACATGTACATACAGTAGGATAGTATATAAAGGCCCAGGATAGCAGAGCTGGCTCCCCAGTTCTAAAGTCTTGAAGATCTCACCCTCTAAGTTACCTAGCAAAGGCTAGCTGGTTTACAAACTCCCTGGCATTAAGGCCTTGTATCTAAGTTATTAAAGAAGACAAACTCCTACTGGACACTAAGGCCCCTAGGTATCAAACATCTCGGGATTGTGCTCAGTCTACAGCCATTTGGGTTGATTGTTTAGATGCCACAACTCCTTAGGATTGTTTCATGAGCCAAATAGGCCCAAGTGTAGCCCTTGTGTCCCTATACAGAGAGTGAAGATGGAGAGAGAGGAGAAGGGTAAAGGTAAGTTCTTGGGGTGAATACAAGGAAGACAGTGATGGATGGGAGGTATGGAAGACATCACTGGAGTCAAAGGGAAGCAATGGATATCACTATAGACTGGACAGGGCAGAAGGTATTGCCATGGAGCAGGGAAGGGATGGCTGGATGATAGGAGATTAGAGTGAGAGAGAGCCATCAGTAGATAGAGGTACTGGTGATGAGACAAGTGGAGGTGCAATGGAGGAACATCACCAATGATCAGGATTAAGGGGTCTTCAGCAAGATGATGAGAAAGGATGATAATCAAGGAGTATTGCTAAAGGGCAAGGATTCTGATGAAATGACAGTGGGATGTCTGAGGCAGGCAGATGATGAGGATATAAGACAAATGATAGATTCAGAGGTAGAGGATACAGGAGTGTCAAGGAATCATAGATAGGAAGTGTTAGGGAATTATGAAGGGAGATCTAAGATGGGGATCTGCTGTACAGATAGAACTGCTATATATAGGGGTCAAGAGAAGCGGCTGTGTAGTACAAGAAAGGGAGCAGGGTAAAGGGTACTGATGATGAGTCAGAATGATGAATCATCAGAATGTCCAAGAATATAGTAGAATCTCAAAGAAGCGCTGACTCAGCCAGAAGAATGGAAGGTGATCTGAGATCAAGGGCTGAGTCACTGATAAGCAGGAAGAACAGATGAGCCTGAGTGATAATAGAATGGATGAGTCAAAAGGGTCAAGGGTTGAACCAAAATAGAAGATAAGGAATAACTCATCTATGACAAGTACTTATGATGTAATCAGATCAAAGGAGAGTTTATGACAAAGAAGAATTGGGTAAGCAAGAGTATTAAGGACTAGATGAGTCAAAGAGAAATAGAGCATATCTGTGTGGAAGGTAAAGGACTCATCTAGGAAATGATACAAGTAAGTCAAGGGTAAAGGAGATCAAGGAAAAAGAGTAGTCCATGTAGTACTCAGCTGGGCACCAGGGATGAATCATAATACTACCCCCTTAGTAGAATCTGAAGCACCAGCAAAGACAATACCAAAGACAATCAATATCCAGATAAAATCAGAATGGAGTAGGTCTCCTCTTCAAAAGATTCTCTATGGTAGTGATCAGGGTAACATGGACAAGGATGAGTGAAAAGGAACAGATAGTTTCTTGCCTCAGCATGGATGTGTAAAAACAAATCTATATCTTTCAGAAAATCCAGGGCTCCCATCTGATGGAGAGCATGAATAAGATCAGTGATGATAGCTAGATGGATATTCTGGAGGTAGAGACGTTGACCAGGAGAGAATGAATGAAGAATACCAGATGTATGAGTATTGGAAAGATGATGAGCAGCCTGGTGAGAGCTCAGCGCTTCAAGATCAGAAAGGACTTGAATGCTGGAGAGAAGCCATGGGTGACAATAAATTCCAGAAGGAATTTAAAGCTCTGATGAGGGCTGGATCCTGGAGGTACTGGGAAATGCAAGTGATGATTTCTGAAGTAGTCAATTCATCTGTGAGATGAAGAGCAAGAGAAGGGATGGAAACCAGTGCAACAGAATGATTGAAGGACTCAAAGTGAGGACAATGAGGAATGTCAGCTCCATATGAAAGAGGTGGGGAGTTGAGCTTAAAACCAAGAGGTTCAAATATGAGGGGAGACTCAAGGAGATCAAGAGGGGTGAATGTCAAAGATGAAGGAGAGCTAGGGCTATACCAGGGCTGAGGAGAAGCAATTCTAGAAGGCATTATTCAAAGGTTTGAAAGCGAGAATCAAGGGAAATAATCAAGGAGGAGATGTTCAATATCTGTCATCAAGAAATGATTTATACTGATTTGCAACATTGAAACAGAGTCTGGAAGTTTTCAAGAAGTTCAAAATTCAAATAGGAAGTTCTTGATTGTCATATCCATACCTCCAGTCCCCTTCTGGGCCTACTCCAACCATTTCTGGTCTCCTTATCCTGTCTCCCTATTATGCATCTCACCATTCCTATGTGGACCATCGGACTTCCCATGATCACATCTGCAGCACAGCTCTGGTTATTGGTAGTGCTGGTATCATCGCTTAGGTTTCTCCTTTATAGTTTAGGCATTTGCTTATCCTTATGCTGTTCTGGAAGTTCTATGACCCCAGAACAGGACCCTTCATTCCTACATAGCCTTTTCCCCACCTTCAGTATCCTTTCACCCTGTCCCCAGACTTTCCCCTTATATACTTGTCCTGTCTTGTATATAAGTTCGGATATCTCTTGTATAATCCTCAGTATGAATATCAACTAGAAATACAACCCCTCACCTTACACTCTGAGCACATTCAACTTCCTACTCCTCTGGTCATCCATCTTCTTAATCTCCGGACCTCATTCACTCTCCTGTGGAAGTTGCCTTTGGGCACTCCCTGGATGGACTTTGTCATTACCCCTGGTCACATGACCTACCTCTGACCCTGTGACCTCCTTACCTCCGATCCTAAATACATGGAACGTGAACCTACAAGGGTGCAACATATAAGTCCTGTGCTGATTCCACATCCCTCTGCTTCATATACCACCTTGTCTCCATTCCTTGAACCTCCGGTCCACTCCCTGGTCACTCCCTTGTCCTTCCCCTCAACTCCCTGTGCTCCTTCTCTGGAGTTGTTGATATACCTCTGGACATCACAGGAGTTGTCCCAAACATCTGACCTCCTAGACTGGAGAAGATCCGGAACCCCTAAATGAGCTCAAGAGGCCCTGTTGGGCCTAGGATATGAGGTAGAGAGGTACAGTTCTGACAGTATATTCATACTTCCACTTGCAGGTCACTAGCGAGTGTGTCTTTACTCCACCGTGCATCCCTGTCACTGCTCCATCAATGAACTCCATAGGCATTTCATGCTCTGGACTTTAGAGCAGACTAGGTATCAGTCACACCCCTCCATTCCTTCCACTCCTATAACTTCTGACTTTCTTTGGGCAATGACTTCTAAGCTATACTTGCAGCCTAGAAAGAGCTCACATCCATTTTTTGGGACTGGCATTCTTGCCAGCCCCTCTCTGCTCATTTCCACTTCATTGTTTAGGCTTCAGACTTACTCTGTTGCTCTGGATACTCACACTGGGTTACTCCGGTGTATCTTCCTTCTGTATTTTTGTCCCTTGTGTTGGGGATTACCCCTGACATTTTTCAGTCCTCTGTTATTCTTTCCATCCATGTCCAGTTGTTCTCCAGAACTCCAGACTTTGTGCTGGATTCCCCCAGTGCATTCTCATTCATTTCTAGCACCCTCCCTATCAGACTTCATTTCTTCACAGCCAAGCCTTGGTCTTGGGCCCTATTATCCTTGATCACCCCAGCCTCAGGCTTTCATGCCATTGACACCCCTGGGCAGTCCTTCACACTTCTGGCCATTTCTGCCATAAGCTTCTGCTTTTGGCACCCCTGGGCACAGTCCCTCAGACTTCTGGCCATTTCTGCCATAGTCCCTTGCATTTCCAGCCATCTCCACCATAAACTCCTATCCTTGGCTGCCCACTCTGGACCTCATATCTTCAGCACTCCTGGCTATTAACCTTGTGTCTCTAGCTGCCTCTGACCTCGGATTCCTTCCTTGGTCACCCCATTCTGGCCCATGATATTCCACATCACTGGCTTCATGCCTTTATGCCTTGAGCTCTCCTCTTCATCACCTCTGGTCTTGGGCTACTGCTCTTGACATTCTGATCTGGGGCTTTTATGCTCTGATCACTCCTGGCCTCAGACCATTTCATCTTTGACCATCTGGGTCTCTGGCTTCAGCCCCTGACCACTTCTATGATGTTATGACATTCATACCTCTGATGTTGCCAGTTCCCTCCAGGAACACTGGCATCAACACTTCCTACTTTCCCCTTTCCTTCTCCTGCTTTTCCCTTTCTTCTTCTGCTTTTCC
>JBBPJU010000837.1:0-16635 GCA_038088875.1 Austroboletus festivus
GAGGTAGTCCAAAGATAAGGTAAATGAAAAGGGGCTAGTGATGCCTGACATACTGGGATATGGGAATGGAAGATAGGGTAATGAGGCCTCCATGAGGAGAGCTGAAATAGTGGTACATCAATGGAGAGGTCGTTGACAGAAGATCTGAAGTAGATCAACGACCTAAAGTGTCCCCAATACTGAGGCAGAAATAGGAACTTAGCTTTTGGGTATCAAAAGGAAAAAAGAGGGGTCCGATCGATCAACTTTCAACCCATGACTTCATCACCACTCATCCGCCACCAGCCATTCTGGTTCATCCTCAGGAGGAGGATCCAGCATGTCCACGTCATATCCGTTCCCCATCCAAAGCCAGCATGTTGTACAGAAACAGTCTTTCCTATGACCGAGACAATCTCTGTCAGAGATCATAACACCCTGCCTTTCTATCACACTTTCATGAGACTTACCTTTTCCCTATATTCATTCCTAGTTCCCTCTTTAGATATTTCAACCACTAAAAGGGCTATACTCCAGCCTACCTGGCTAAAGCATAACATTACTCTTCAAGATGTGAACTTATCTTTTTGTACTGGAAATAGCTCTCTCCTTCAATATTATGAGGCTCATGCAAAAAAATTGACATCTCAAATCATTTCTGGCCTACCTTGAAATTGGTATAATGAAACATGATTCAGAAGTTTGAGCTTAGGAGAATATGCAGTGCTGAATGCACACAAAGAGACTATACTCCCTCAATTGGTGAGCCTTTTAAAATTATTCCCATTATATACTAATTAGCCTTAAGAGTCCTACAAGGAGTGGCTTGTCATATTCTACTAAACCCCACTATTGACAGGCTTATTGTCACATTTTGCCCCAACTTCCCAAGGAGGGTGACCCCTTTCTCTTCTGAAGGGGACAGACCATGGCTCAATGCCAACATTGCCACCATAGCATACAGAGGAAACTTAAACATGCACCATCAGTTCTGAAATGGAGAAGTGGAAGAAGCTACCTGAGGAAAAGAGCCACTTGGGCATGATAACCTAGGATGGTGGAATATGCAGGCAATATCTGTACATCTGGAGGAGACAACTCCTCCCCCTGTCTGGAACACTGATCCGGCATGGATGTGACACATCCATGACTCCTTCTTTGGGCCCCTTTTATTTCACCTATTTTCACTAAACTTTAACCTTCAATATCAAATCCTTATTTCAAACATTTTTCCTTATGAAGGACAATCTTTCCTTTTTAGTAATACTTCTTTCATCCATATTACTTACTCTTTCCCCACCTCACCATTTGTCTTCATATATAACAGACAGTCCCTCTTCTACCTATGATCACCTATTATGATCATAGCAGTATTCCCACTCCCCTATAAATATGACTGCCTATATGAGTAGTTTCCTTAACTAGATCTACATTTAATCTATGTGGTATTTGATTAACCTGCTATCCCTAAGTGAGGGCTTCAGTAAGACTTCTTATACATCCTGGACTTCTATTAGTCTTCTGTCTACTGTTGATGTGACACGATCTATGGGTATAGATCCTAGACATAAAGATATATCCAAGTTCAAGCTGTCACTCAATAGTAGACAGGAGACTGATAGAAGTCTGGGATGGTTTTGGTAAGTCTTGCTGTGGCCCTCACTTAGGGATGACAGTTGAACCAAATACCACATAGATTAAACATAGATCTAGTTAAGGAAATACTGTACATGGGCAGTTGTATTTATAGGGGGTGGGGGAAACTACTATGACCATAACAAGTGATCACAGGAAGTGGGGGAGGCTGTCTGTAGGGTGAAGGGTTATACAGAAACAGTTGTAGGTGGAAGAATAGAAGATTGCACCAGTGTAAGGGTGCAATCGAAAAGAGAAAGAGTTCAATAGTCAAAAGAAAGAAAAGGAATGTATCTAGATAAGATAGGCATGGATGCAGTCATATCCATGTGGCATCAGTGGGCCACTCTGGCGCGGATGTCATCTCGTCCAGGTGAACGGGCAACACTTGGACATTCCACCATCCTGGCACTAGGTCTCCTTGAGGTTCCTCTCCCCAAGTAGCACCTTCCGCTTCTCCTGCCCAGAATTGTTGCACTCCATCTGGGTTCCCTCTGTATGTGATGGTTGTGATGTTGGCATTTAGCCAAGGTTGGTCCCCTTCAGAGGAGAAAGGGGTCTCCCTCCAGGGGTAGTCCACATAATGTGTGACATTACCCCATTGATAAGGTTGATGGACCTTATTGATCTCATTCCAATCCATCATCCATCTAGTGAGATCCACCCTCTGTGTACTTGAGGCAGAGATGTTGGGGGTGGCCTGGCACATCCTGTCAGCAGTAGGGACAGGTGTAGTTGGGGCATGATGGTTGGAGATGGTGGGGACTTCCACACTGATAGCATTGGTAGGTTTGACTGACAGTTGGCAAGGTTGGGGAGTCATTTTTGGAGAGGATGATTTGAGTGGAGAGAGGTTGCTTAGGTCGCTGAGGGAGTCTGGATACAGAGTGGGGGGATAGGGTAGATGGGGGAATGAGTTGTCTGGGTGGCGCTTCATTGACTTCTCCTTCAGATCTTTTTGGGTTTTCTGGAGTTTTAACTTCCATAAGAGGTTTATTGATATGAATTGGGAGGGGAAGAAGATTCTCTTGCTCTCCGCTATCTGCTGATTCTCCTCGGATCCATCTAGCCGATTCAGCCTCATACAGGAAACTTCTTGCAAGTTCAATGTCGATAAATCCTCGCTGTCCCATACCTCTGGGTAGTTGGAGGTAGATGGGGTAGATCTTGCCAAAGAAGGTGGAGGTGGGGAGTCATTTGATAAAATATCCCAAGCCGCAGAAGTGGAGGGTGTTGAGGGTCTGAGCTCCTGCCATGCAGAGATTTTCTGCAATTACCTCACTAAGGTTTTCAGTAAGGTTTTCTTTGATAAAGAGTCTTGTGGAGACATAGTTTCGGTAGGTTTCTATGAGGAGGATGATGGATGATAGTTTTCTAAGTTCTAGATTGGCCTCTAATACAGTAAGGCCAGTCCTTGGGGATTGTCTAAAATGGCAGCATAGGCAATTCTCCTATAGGAGGGTGAGAGGATCTGGAGATTGAAGACGTCTTTGATCAGGGCAAGAATGAGGGACATATACATGGAAGAAAATGGTGGCATGAGAGGAGAGATTGATATTGTCGGAGTAAAGTTCAAATCAGATGTGAATAATAAATTTTAAAGTGATTAATATGGGAAGAGGAGGTCATCCATAAGGTAGAAGGAAAGGAAGAGAATGATTGATAATAAGGAAAGGAATGATTGGTTAATAACAGTGATAATAAGGACAATAGTAAATTCGGCAATAGCACTTGTGGGTCTGGATATGTTATTGGTTGTAATGTCTTTTTCTTTCCTTTGGGACAAAGATGGAGATGTGTGAAAAGCGGTAGGAGTATTTGGTGGGTTTATCAGTTTTAAGGGAGAACTTGTAGAAATCACAGTGAGCAGTGGGTTGTTTATCATTGATCATAATTTGTGTTTTCTTTTATATGTTTGTAGAGTCTTGTCTGCATGAGTGAAGTTGGTTTCTGGTTTCCAGGTGTTTTCTGCAGTTGAGTATCCTTTCCATTGTACTAAATATGATCTTTGTCCTGGGTGCCCTCTATGGTTCAGAATACATTTGATCTTGTATTCTTCCTTATCACCAATGATCTCAGGGGGGGGAGGAGTTCTGGCAATCCCATATTCGTCATTTTGGACAAATGGGGAAAGAAGCGAGACATGGAATACATTATGGATTTTCCAGTTTGGTGGTAATTCCAATTGGTATGTCACAGGTGAGAGTACTTTCATGATGGAAAAAGGTTCTTCCCTTTTGGGACCAAGTTTCTTAGATGGATAGGAGGTTTTAAGGTTTTTATTTGATAACCAAACTTTATCACCTTTCCTCCATGGTTTGAACTTTTGAATTGTGTGGGAAAATTGTTGGGCATTGGTGATTGCGGCTAGTGCTTCATCCCTGGCATTTTCCAATAGTCGGAGGCGGTTCTCCAGGGTGGGGTTGAAGGTTTTTCTGATTGGTGGATAGGCCCTTGGTTTGTATCCCATCATTAAGTGGAAAGGAGTTTGTTTTGTAGCGGAGTGTACTGAAGAGTTATGGTTGAATTCTGCCATCAGGATTAGTTTGTTCCATAGGTCTTGTTGTCCTTGGCAGAAGATCCAGAGGTAGGTTTCTAATTCTTGGTTCACTTGTTCTGTTTCTCCATTGGTTTGGGGGTGGTAGGCAGTGAATAATGCGATGTCATAATTGAGCAATCTTGCTAATTCCTTAGCAAAAGCAGATGCAAATTGTAGGCCCCTATCCGAGATAACCTTTGAGTGTAATCCGAATCAGGGAAACATGTGTTTAAAAAATAAGGTTGCTACCCCTGCCGCATCGACTGTTTTGGTAGTTGGGATGAAAATTGCCCCCTGGCTAAGTCCATGGTCCACCATGACCAATATAGAGTCTGCCCCCTGAGAGGGGGGAAGGTCAGTAATTATATCCATGGAAATGGTGTGGAAAGGATCTGGGCTGGTGGCAGGGATGGGAATTAGGGGCAAATGTGGTGGATTGTTTATATTTTTATTTTGTTGGAAAATCGGACATCTGGCAATATATTTTCTCACAAATGTGGACAGTCCTGGCCACCAATAGTCCCTGGATAGGAGTTGAATGGTCCAATATTGTCCTTCATGTCCTCTCACAGCAGAGGAGTGGATGGATTGGATGAGGTCTTTCCTGGTGTCTGGGGGTATGTAGAGATGGTGATGGAAATAAAGGTTTCCATCATCGTATGTCCAATTGGAGGGATGGGATTTGTCTGGGATGTGATTTTCCTTGTATAGTTGTTGTAGCACATCTAGTACTAGTGGATCTTTTTCTGAGGAGGCCCTGATCTTTTCTTGGAGTGCAAGGTCTATTTGGTTGACAAATAGTTCCTCAGGGAGTAGGCGGAGTTGATTGTTATTGTTATCAAGGTTTGGGTTTGCCATTCTGGATAGGGCATCAGCTGGATCCATTTGGCTTCCAGGAAGATGGTGGAATATTAGGTCATATTCTTGTAGGAATAATTGCCACTGTGCGTGTTGTCTGGAGAGTTTCCTTGCTTCTTTGAAGTATAGGAGGTTTTTGTGATTGGTAAGGAGGGTCACAGGGTGGGCAGTTCCCATTAGGTAATGTCTTCAATTGTCTAACATGTGTATTACTCCCAGGAGTTCCTTGTCGTAAATGTTCTAGTTCTGTTCCATGGGTGATAAGGTGCTGGATCTGTATGCACAGGGGTGGAGATCTCCATTGAGATCTTTCTGCATTAATAATCACAAAGAATGGTCAAGTTGGGTCAGGAATGGAGAGTATGGGTTGTTTTAGGAATTGTTTCTGTAATTCTTGGAAGGTGTCCTCTTGTGACATGCCCCATGACCACTTATTTTCCTTTTTTGTTAGTTCGATAAGTGGTCTGGCTTTAGTGGAGAATCTGTTGATGAATTTCCAGTAGAAGTTGCAGAATCCTAGAAAGGAGCATACTCCTTTCACTGATGTGGGGGGGTTCCATTCTTTGATGGCTTTGAGCTTGGTGGGGTCCATCTCTGTTTGTCCTTCCAAGATGATCATTCCCAGGTATCCAGTACTTTTTGTGTCAAAGGAACATTTTTCTAATTTGAGATAGAGTTTATGTTCCATCATTCTTTCTAGTACTTTCTTGGTTCTTTTGTCATGGGTTTTCTGATCTAGGGAGTGGATGAGGAGGTCGTCCATGTATATGATTAGCCATCCTTTGGCTAGATAGTCGGCAAAGATGTCATCCATCAATGCTTGAAAAGTGGCTGGGGAGTTGCAAAGACCAAAGAACATTATGGTTGGTTTAAATAGCCCCATTTGTGTGATGAAAGTGGCTTTCCATCTGTCTTCAGGTACTATCTGGACGTTGTTATACCCCCATTGTATGTCCATCTTAGTGAAGATCTTAGATCCTCTCAGTTTGTTGATTAGATCTCCAATTAGTGATAATGGGTAAGCATTTTTGACTGTGTGCTCATTTAGGTACCAGTAGTCTTGGCAGGGTTGGAGTTTTCCATCTTTCTTATCAATGAAGAAGAAGGGTGATGCTTGGGGGGATTTGGAGGCTTGGATTTTCCTGCTTTTAAGATGTTCTTTGATGAATTTTCTACACACCTCTGTTTGTTCCAGGTTTAGGGGATAGTTTTTTGCTTATCGGGGTGTGAATGATGGTAGGAGATCGATGTGATGATCATAACTTCATTTGGGGGTAAGTGTGGTCATGCCTTCTTCCGAGAACACTTGTTGGTACTGCCTAAATTTATCCAGTAATATTATCTCCTGTTTCTGCTCTTTTTGAGCAAGATCTGTGGAAATAGTGAGTTTGTGGATTTCTTCTTGATCAGTACAGCACCAGATGAGTACTTCTTCATTGGGCTCCTTGGCTAGGTTGGTGGTGAGATACTTGATTAAGTATCGCTGTTCTTCTGGATCAATGCTTCTTTTCCCCCCTTTGAGTTCTCTATGTATCCAGTTAATAGTTGGGTTATGTTGTGCTAACCAGCTCATCCCTAGGATCATATCGGTTTTTCTGCTTCGGATGACTAGGTAGTCCCTTGTTTCCCTTCTTCCTCCTATGGAAGTAGTGATGGTGGTTTTATGGATTATGTCCCCTCTAGTGTTAGATGTTCCATCTGCGTTAACTGCTATTCTTTGTATTTTAAGTTTGGTAAGAGGGAGTCATAATTTTCAAGCAATCAGTTCATTGATGAAGCAATTTGTTGCTCCACTGTCAACAAGGGCTTTTATTTCAGTGGTTTCTGGTGGTATTTGAATGGGAATGGTGATTGATTTTTGTTCTACAGATTATACATTCCAGGTTGTAGGAGAGTTACACACTGACTGAGCTCTCCATTTTAAAAACCCTTGATGCATTCTACTCGATTCCTGAGTTCTTCCGTGTTGATTTTGGCTATGGTTTCTTCCTCTTCTTCTCCTTGGTAGACAGGTTCCTCATATACTTCTTTAAGGATCTTGATTATGTCCTCCTCTTTGACGTCTTTGTTTTCAAGAATCTTAATGTAATCAGTGATTGCTGATGATGCAGGGGTGGTGGAGACCTCTTTGGTCTGTTCCTTCTTTTGAAACTTAGTGTGGAAAGTTGTTCCTGGTCATGGATGGTTCCAGGTGGAGCACCCTACTTTGTGACAGATGAAGCAGTGATTTTCCTTTACATGTTTAGCACGATTGAATGGAGATAATTTGATGATGTTGACATCCATTGCATTAGGATCATGTGCTTTGGCTTTGTATCAATTCCCTTTTAGGTCTTGAACTCTTTCAATCTGTCTTATTTGTGTCATGCATCAGGTAGACTACCCTAGGAGAGCCACTCCTTTTCCCCACGAAGGGGACCGCCCTTGGCTCAATGCCAACATTTCCACTGCGGCCTACGGAGGGAATTTAGATATGAGGCATCAATTCTGGAATAGAGAAGCAGAGGGAGCCACCTGGGGAGAGGAACCCCTAGGAGACACAGTCCCAGGATGGTGGAATGTCCAAGCACCACTTGTCCAACTGGAGGAGACCGCACCCCTGCCTGAGTGGCCTACAGACGAGGCATGGATGTGATTGCATCCACGCCCTACCATCATTTCGGTGCGAACTCTATTTCTTATCTCAGGACTATAGTTTCTTTTGGATCGCACTCTCTACGCTGGTGCGATCACTTCCTCCTCCACCTATGCTTATCTCCTGTAACCCTTTGCCCTATGGACAGCCTTCCCCCTTCCTGTGATCTCTATTTACGGTCATAGTAGTTCTCCCCTCCCCTATAAATAGTGCTGCCCATGTACAGTAATTCCTTAACTAGATCTACGTTTAATCTATGTGGTATTTGGTTCAACTGCCATTCCTAAGTGAGGAACGCAGCAAGACTTACCCAAACCATCCTGGACTTCTATCAGTCACCTGTCTACTGTTGAGTGACAGCTTGAACTTGGCAAAATCTTTGTGTCTTGGATCTATACCCATAGATCGCATCACAATTTGTTAGTGGCTGGAGTCGATCCAATCTTTAAGGGTTTCTGGCTCCTTTATTGCTATGACTTTTTCTGCAATTAACAGGTTGAGGCCTCTGACAAACCATTCCATCAGGGTGGTATCATCTATCATCTTAGCTTTTCCAGCATAGAGCTGGAAGTCCTGCATATATTCCTGCAACTTCTTTGTTGTAGGGAAGGATTCTTTATCCTTTTGTTTGAGAGCAGCCAACTTCCTCCTATGGTCCAAGTGGTCCTCCTTGGATGAAAACACCTCTAAGAACTTCTCCTTGAAGCTCTTCCAACTTTGTGTATCTAGGACCATTCCTGCTTCTTGCTGATTGTAGTATGCTTCTGAGAATGTCTTTCCTCTTCCTTTGCTCATCTTATTCAGGGCAGTATTGATTCTGTCCTGATCGTAGGTATAGATATCATCATTTATGGAGAAATAGTTGCTCATGATCATGATCCACCATGAGGCATCTTCTCCTTCTCTGGAGAAATCTACCAGTAGGCCAGCTCATTTCTTGGTCATCTTGACCTGTTCCCTTCTGGGTGGTAGGGATGGTTCAATGTCCAGGGCGAAGTCTTCTTCTAGTGGCTGTGACATAGCTATATTAGGTGGGACAGGAGTTGGAGTCCTGTCAGCTGTAGCAGTTTCTGTGTTAAGAGCTGGAGGTGTGGGTAGGCTTTGAGAAGGGCGATGATAGGTTCTGGATATATGGGGTTGGGGGTTGTGATGATGGCTAGGAGTAGTAGAGCTTCCTCCAATTTGAAGCCTTCAAGTCGAATTGGGGATAGGGATGTTTCAGTAGGAGTTGTCGATGTTGCAGATTTCTTCTCCCTCTAATGGGGGATCAGCAGCAGAGTAAATGTTGTCGGATCTTTCCTAGTGGGGATTGAGGCCCACTAGACTCTTCTTGGTAGAACAAGGAGTAAACAAGGTTCAACTAGATCTTTTGTGATGTGATCTACGGATATAGATCCTAGATACAAAGATATATCCAAGTTTGAGCTGTCACTCAACAGTAGACAGGAGACTGATAGAAGTCCAGGATGGTTTCGGTAAGTTTTGCTGCAGCCCTCACTTAGGGATGACAGTTGAACCAAATACCACATAGATTAAATGTAGATCTAGTTAAGGAAATACTGTACATGGGCAGTCATATTTATAGGGGGTGGGGGAAACTACTATGACCATAACAAGCGATCATAGGAAGTAGGGGAGGCTGTCTGTAGGGCAAAGGGTTATACAGAAACAGTTGTAGGTGGGGGAATAGAAGATTGCACCAGTGTAAGGGTGTGATCGAAAAGAGAAAGAGTCTGATAGTCAAAAGAAAAAAAAGGGACATATCTAGATAAGATAGACATAGATGCAGTCACATCCATGCAGCATCGGTGGGCCACTCTGGTGCAGGTGTCATCTCATCCAGGTGAATGGGCAACACTTGGATATTCCACCATCCCAGCACTAGGTCTCCTTGAGGTTCCTCTCCCCAAGTAGCGCCTTCCACTTCTCCTGCCCAGAATTGTTGCACTCCATCTGGGTTCCCTCCATATGTGATGGTCGCGATGTTGGCATTTAGCCAAGGTCGGTCCTCTTCAGAGGGGAAAGGGATCACCCTCTGGGGGTAATCCACATGATGCATGACAGTTGAGTGACAGCTTGAACTTGGCAATATCTTTGTGTCTTGGATCTATATCTATAGATCGTATTACACTCATCTCCCACATCTTCCAGCACTTCTCCAGCACCTTCTCCATACATACCCTGATATATACATTTTTTTATTCATTCCTGATCAGACATTATCCAGACCTTATCAGACTTTGCTTTTTCATTGTCCTTTTTATGTCATTTATCTGGCAGAGTTCATTTTAACTGTGCACTCATATCTCTGCCCTTTATTTATGCTTATTCTTCTCTTTTAGCCCTTTCTCAGTTGAATATTAGTCTCACTAGACTTCAGCTGAGATATTCTTGCTAGCCTCTATCAGAAGTGCTAGGCTGTGTTATGAAATGTGAGACACAGAGTCAAGCAATGACCTGCTGATCAAATAATCCAAGGTGGGGGCTGAAGACAATATAGTTGCTTAGGATAGCAGTGCATCCTGTGGTAATCTTGTTATAAAGATGTAGGCAATGGTTGAGCTCAATGCAGATAAGGACTCTCTCAAGCAAAGGTAAACTGTCCACCTTCACAAGGTATGGCTAATACTCTATATAGATTCACATAGAATTTAGCTGCCTTATTCTAGTGTACATGGCACCTATTTATACTAAATGGGGCAGATGACTAAGTCTGCTGAATGGAGTACTGCTCAACTATAAAGAGAAGCCAAGTATGAAGAAAGCATCCATAAATGAAATACCTTGCCAAAACAGTAAGGTGAACAAATCAAGAAGTCAAGAATGGACTAAAAAGGAAAGAAAACAGAAGAGGATCCATCTAAGAATAATATGATCAGATCTTATCAGGAGATAGGAAGTAATACCTCTTCTGATGGATGCTGTGTGGAGTAAGGAGAAGATAGAAGAGATAATTAATGAAATCATAAAGAAACAGATCTGATCAGGGAATTATACTTAGAAACTATTATCCCCATTGTCTGAGTCATTCCATCCATACCATTTATTGCCCCTTGAGGGGGGAACATTCTTCTGATCAGAGCTATTCTTTCCCCAGTCATTGGGATCTCTATGCCAGTCCATGATATAGTCTTCATCATGCCAGGAGTCATATAGATGTCCCCCAAAGAGAGACTCCCTAGTAAGTCTGGATAGGTCCCAAAGGGGGTTGTTGACCTTCCACATCATAGAGAGGTGTAGTAGATCCAACTCTGAAGGGAAGGGAGTGGGCAGGCATATCCATGGGACTATAACATTACCCCCATCCTCTGAAAGGGTAGAATGGTTTCTACCATCTACTATCAACTCCAGTCTTCAGACCATCTCCAGGTAGGTGGATTGGTAATTGGTGAACTGCTTTCAATCAGTGAGGGGAAGAGGAAGTATTGTTGGCAAGGAAGGGGCATTTAGCAGGAGAGTAAAGGGGGCATTGGAGTCAATATCCATGGCAAATGTAGTGAAACAACCTCAATAGAGAGTTGTATCTCTAACCAACCAACCAGAGCCACTGTTGGCAATGAAAGCCACAGGGTTTAGACAGAAGGAGGATCTTCTTATATCTTGTAGTAAATAGGTGAGTAAAGTCCAGCTAGCCTTTGCTAGAGTCTATTGAAGTGAGAACTCCAAGACCACTAAACTGGGGATCCAGTCTAGCGACTTGGGCCTTTATATACTATCCTACTGTATGTACATGTTTGGTTCTACCATAACAGGAACAACCAATAGGAATACTCTAAAGTATTAAGATATTCGTAAATACCTACAAATCTTAAGATATATCAATATAATAATAAGAGATGAAAGTGGCACCACTTGTGGCAGCCAATTATAGGGGTTTGATAATAAATATCAAATGAAGCCTGTGCACACCAGTGCAAGGCAATGCATATACCCTGTACCCATCTAGAGTCAAGGTGAGTCATAGATAAGATGGATCACATCCACTAATAGGAATAGATCCTGAATATGATATAAATGTGATGCAAACCAGTGCATGGCAATACTTCTTATGCATGTGGTATCCTGAAGATAAGAAGCCTTCGGATATTAAATACTTGAGGTTTATGCATGTTCAACATGCGTCTTCAATGAGAATAGAAGCAATTGATGCTTCTGTAAAATGGATGTGGCAGCATGCTGCACACATGAGGCATAGGTGAGGACAACACATGTACAACACATGTTGCGACTTGGCATAATTGGGATCATTAGAGGGATCCCCCTTCTAATGATAAATATGGTAAGTATTTCCCACGATAGCGGAAAAATACTAAGTCTTGAGTGTCATGCACCATATGGAGTATCCGCGGAGAGCCACCCCTTTTCCTCATGAAGGGGATCGCCCTTGGCTCAACGCCAATATCGCTACGGCTGCCTACAGGGGAAACCTCAATATGCGACACCAGTTCTGGAATGGAGAGGCCAAATGAGCAACCTGGGGAGAGGAGCCATTAGGTAATGCAGTCCCAGGTTGGTGGAATGTCCAGGCCCCACCGATTCACTTAGAGGAGACCGCACCTGCACCTGAGTGGCCCACTGATGCCGCATGGATGTGATCGTATCCATGCCCTTCCATTTTCTCGGTACAAACTCTCTTCTTTATCATCAGACCTTAATTTCCTTTAGATCGCACCCTTACACTGGTGCGATCATCATCTCCTCCACCTATGCTTATCTTGTATAACCCTTTGCCCTATGGACAGCCCTTCCCCCCTTCCTGTAGTCGCTTCTTATGGCTATAGTAGTTTCCCCTTTCACTATAAATAGCGCTGCCCATGTACGATTATTCCCTAACTAGATCTACATTTAATCTACATGGTATTTGGTTCAATGGTTGCCCCTTAAGTGAAGGTCACCGATAAGACTTCCCATAACCATCCCAATCTTCCATCAGTCTCCTGTCTACTGAAGAGTGACAGCTCGAACTTGGCAAAATCTTTATGTCTTGGATCTATACCCATAGATCGCATCACATTGAGTATTAAGGGTTGACTAGCAATCCGTAGTGCTTAGAGTAAGACTTGTGATTAAATAGTCGTAAGGATCATGTGACCATGCACATGATCATAGTCATAAGCATGTGACTAGCACATGACCGTGTGAATGCTTTGATAAATAGTGCAGATGAAGGCTTGGAAAAGTGTTATCATAACATATAGAAGATGCACTCCCAGTAGTTGGGATGGTCTCCATGGCAGTCTGGGCAAAGAGAAGCAGTAAGATTAGGAATGGAGGAGAGGGCAGGGCAAGTGAAGGGAGGATGTCTGGGGGGCCCAATGGTGGCATTCTCCACAGATATAGAGGGGGCAATCCCATCTGTTAGCATGTTGGATGTGACACCCATCACAGTACCAGAGTGGTAGGGAGGTGTCCTCAGAGATGTTGGAGGAAAGAGGGTGGAGACCTCAGATAAGTGGTGGGGGGAGGAGAGTCAGTCAAGTAAATTGAGCCAAGGTAGAGTAGTTGGGTCAGGGAGAGGAACTGGTGGGTCAGTCACATGTTGGTAGGTGAATGGGGGGTTTTCCAATTGGCTGGCTGGGGTGGTCAGGGATGAAGGAGGTTGGTCAGGACTAGAAGTCCCTCTATCCAAGCCTGGGCTTGATCCTCAGGGTCTGTAGAAGATGTCCTTCATGACAGGAGTTGAGAGGCAGCTGACTGTAGATCCCATGATCCTTCAAACCAGAGTTCTCTTAATGACCACCTGTCTCTGGGTGCTTGGGGAGAGGGTGGTGACAATATCCAAGAGAATGGAGTTGGTTGGGACAAGTGGAAGTTGACCCACAATCTCTTCAAATCCTGATTTGTGGAGTACATGGATGATCTGGACTCCAAGGTAGACAAATCTGATGGAGAGGTGAGGTGAAGCAGTAGTGGAGAAGGGACTGACCATGTCCTAGAAGGCAGAGTTTCAAAGGGAGGCATAGGCATTATAGACCAAGATAATGGTCCAGGCTTGTTCCATGAGGGGGTCTCAGCAGTGAGCATAGAGCCAGGCTGTGACATATTGTAAATGGAGGAGGTTGTAGTATAGATACAATTGTTCGAGACAGGGAATTGTCATACACCATGTGGACTACCTGTGGAGGGTGACCCCTTTTCCCTCTGATGGGGATAGACAATGGCTCAATGCCAATATCGCCACGATTGCCTACAGAGGGAACGAGAACAGACAACATCAATTCTGGGGAGGAGAAGCTGAAGGAGCCACTTGGGGAGAGGAATCACTGGGAGATTTTGTCCCAGAATAGTGGAACATGCAAGCACCACCTGTCCACCTAGAGGAGACAGAACCCGCAGCAGAGTGGCCCACAGATGCTGCATGGATGTGATCACATCCATGCCCCCTTTGTCTAGATCAGTACAGATCTCTCTTGTTATCTAGGATTTATATTTCCTTTCTGATCACACCCTTACACTGGTGCAATCTTTCCTTCCTCCACCTATGCCTATCTCCTGTAACCCTTTACCCTATGGACAGTCCCCCCTTACCCATGATCACTTCTTATAATTATGGCAGTGCCCCCTTTCCATATAAATATGACTGCCTTGTACAGTAGTTCTCTTAACTAGATCTACATTTAATCTACATGGTATTTGGTTCACACTTTCATCCCTAAGTGAGGGCTGCAGTCTAAAGACTTATCCAATATCCCAGACTTCTATCAGTCTCCTGTCTACTGTTGAGTGACAGCTGGAACTTGGCCATGTCTTTGTGTCTTGGATCTATACCTGTAGATCACATCACAAAAGATCTAGTTGAAACTAGTTTACTCCTTGTTTTACCAAGAAGAGTCTAGTGGGCCTCAATCTCCACTAGGGAAGATCTGACAACATTTACTCCACCACTGATCTCCCATTAGAGGGAGAAGAATCTCACAACATCAACAATTCCTACCGAAACACCCCTATCTCTGATTCATCTCAAAGATTTCAAATCAGAGGAAGCTCTACTACTCCTAGCCATTATCACAACCTTCGACCCCATCCAACCAGAACCTATTGTCACCCTTCTCAGAGCCTACCCACACCTCTGGCCCTTAACACAGAAACTGCTATAGCCAACAGGACTTTGACTCCTGTCCCACCTAATATGCTATATCTCAACCAGTAGAAGAAGATTTCACTCTGGATATCGATCCACCCCCACCATCCAGGAGAGAAAGAATCAAAATGACTGAGAAATGAGCTGGCTTACCAGTTGACTTCTCCAGAGAAGAGGAAGATGCCTCATGGTAGATCATGACCATGAGTAACTACTTCTTTATGAACAACAATATCTATACCTACAATTAAGACAAAATCAATACTGCCTTGAATAAGATGAGCAAAGGAAGGGGAAAGATGTTTTCAGAAGCATACTACAATCAGCAAGAGGCAGGAATGATCCCAGATATACAAAGATGGAGAGACTTCAAAGCAAAGTTCTTAGAGGCATTTTCTTCCAAGAAGGATCACTTGGACAACAGGAGGAAGTTAGCTGCTCTCAAACAGAAGGACAAAGAATCCTTCCCTACAGCAAAGAAGTTGCAGGAATATACACAGGACTTCCAGCTCTATGCCGGAAAAGCTAAGATGACAGATGATACTGCCCTGATGGAATGGTTTGTCAGAGGCCTCAACCTGTTGATCACAGAAAAAGTTATAGCCATAAAGGAGCCAGAAACCCTTAAAGAATGGATTGAATCCAGTTATAGGCAAATGTGACAGATCAAGAGAGTTCAAGACCTGAAAGGGAATCAATACAAAGCAGAAGCACATGACCCTAATGCAATGGATGTTGACATCATCAAATTATCTCCATTCAATTGCACTAAACATATAAAGGAAAATTGCTGCTTCATCTGTCACAAAGTAGAGTGCTCCACCAGGAACCATCCATGACCAGGAACATTTTCCCACACTAAGTTTCAAAAGAAGGAACAAACCAAAGAAGTCTCCACTGCCCCCACATCATTGGCAATCACTGACTACATAAAAATTCTCAGAGACAAAGACATCAAAGAGGAGGACATAATCAAGGTTCTCAAAGAAGTATATGAAGAACCCATCTATCAAGGAGAAGAGGAAGAGGAAACCATTGCTAAAATAAGCACAGAGGAACTCAGGACTTAAGTAGAATGTGCCAAGGGTTTTTAAAATGGAGAGCTCAATCAGTATGTAACTCTCCCACAACCTGGAATGTACAATCTATAGAACGAAAGTCAATCACAATCCCCATTCAAGTACTTCCAGGAACCACTGAAATAAAAGCCCTTGTTGACAGTGGGGCAACCAATTGCTTCATCAACAAACCAGTCACTCAAAAACTATGCCTCCCTCTTATCAAACTCAAATTACAGAGGATCACCATTAACGCAGATGGGACTTATAATACTGGAGGGGATATAACCCACAAAACCACTATCACCACTTCCATAGGAGGAAGGAGAGAAACTCAGGACTACCTAGTGATCTGAAGTGGGAAAACTGACATGATACTAGGAATGAGCTGGCTCACCCAACACAACCCAATCATAGACTGGGTCCATAGAGAGCTCAAGGGAGGGAAAAGAAGCCCTGATCTGGAAGAACAAAGGTACCTAATTAAGTACCTCTCTACCAATTTAGCCAAAGAACCAAATGGGGAAGTTCTGATCTGATGCTGCACCAACCAGGAAGAGATCTACAAACTCATGATCTCCACAGATATCACCCGAAGAAAGACAAAGAAAAGCATAACTGTTACGCTGGACAAGCGTGACACCTAGTCTGATCCTTTATCGCAGTGTGCACTCGATAGTAGCATGAAGACTAGTAGAAGTCCAAAGGTATTTGCTGCAGTGGCTCTTTCACACTGAGGAAACTAGACACCACACTTGTGATTGCATAGATCTAGCTGAGGCTACAAGTACAGACGGCTACCATATTTATAGTGATCCCCTAAGGTATAGATCCCTATTATGGAAAGGAA
>JBBPJU010000838.1:0-16626 GCA_038088875.1 Austroboletus festivus
GGATGTGATCACTTCCATGCAGGATCGGTGGGCCACTCGGGTGCGGGTGCGGTCTCCTCCAGATGGATCAGTGGTGCTTGGACATTCCACCATCCTGGGACCATGTCTCCTAGGGGTTCCTCTTCCCAGGTCACTCCCTCCACTTCTCCATTCCAGAATTGATGCCTCATGTCTAGGTTTCCTCCATAGGTGGTGGTAGAGATGTTGGCATTAAGCCAAGGTCGATCCCCTTCATGAGGAAAAGAGGTGGCCCTACATGGGTAGTTCACCTGATGCATGACATTACCCCATCAATAGGGTCAATGAACCTCATCGACCTCATTCCAATCCATCATCCACCTAGTTAGATCTAGCCTCTGAGCATTCAGGGCATAGATGTTGGGGATGTCCGGGAGCATCCTGTCTGCAGTAGGGACAGGTGTAGTTGGGGCAGGCAGGGCAGAGATGGTGGGGACTTCCACATTGATAGCATTGGTAGGTTCGACCAATGGTAGGCAAGGAGTGTTTATTCTGGGGGAGGGTGATTCAGGTGGAGAGAGGTTGCTTAGGTCGCTGAGGGTGTCTGGGTAAGGCATGGGGGGATGGTGTAGTTGGGGGGATAAGCTGTCTGGGAGGCACTTCATCAATTTCCCCTTCAGATCTTTCCACAGTTTCAGAGACTTTAATTTCCATAAGAGGTTCCTTGACATGAATCAGAATGGGAAGAAGATTCTCTTGCTCCTCACTATCTGCCAATTCTCCTCGGATCCATCAAGCCTGTTCAGTCTCAAATGGGAAACTGCTGCCATTAAGGTAGGCAAACTGTCGCGCAAGTTCGATGTTGATAAATCCTCACTGTCCCATACCTCTGGGTAGTTGGAGATAGATGGGGTAGATCTTTCTGAAGAAAGTGGAGGCTGGGAGTCATTTGATGAAATATCCCAATCCACAGAAGTGGAGGGCGTCGAGGGTCTGGCCTCCCACCATGCAGAGATTTTCTGTGATCACCTCACTAATGTTTTCAACAATGTTTTCTTTGACCAAGAGTCTGGTGGCAACATAGCTTTGGTAAGTTTCTATGAGGAGGACGACTGAGGATAGTTTTCTGAGTTTGAGGTTGGCCTCTAATAAGGCTAATCCTTGGGGATTGTCCAAAATAGTGGCATAGGCAACTCTTCTATAGGAGGGTGGGAGGATTTGAAGATTGAATATGTCTTTGATCAGAGTGAGAATAAGGGACATATATGCTGAAGAAAATGGTGGCATGAGAGGAGAGATTGATACATATCATTGGCATAGAGTTCAAACTGGATGTGAATGATAAATTTTAGGGTAACTAGAATGGGAAGAGAGGGCTGTCCATGAGGTAAAAGAAAAGGAAAAGAATGGTTGATAATAAGGAAGGGAATATTGGGCTAGAATCAGTAATGATAAGGGCAATAATGAATCCGACAATAGCACTCATGAGTTTGAATATGTTGTTGGTCATAATGTCTTTTTCTGTTTGGGATGAAAACGGAGATGTGCGAGAATCAATAAGAATATTTGGTGGATTTATTGTTTTTAAGGAAGAACTTGTAGAAATCGCAGCAGGCAGTGGGTTGCTTGTCATCAATCATAACTTGTGTTTTCTTTTATACATTTGTAGGATTTCATCGGCATGGGTGAAGTTGCTCTCTGGTTCTCAGGTGTTTTCTGCGGTGGAGTATCCTTTCCATTGTACTAAATACAATCTTCGGCCTGGGTGTCCTCTATGGTTCAGAATTCATTCAATCTCGTATTCCTCTTCATCACCTATGATCTCTGGTGGAGGTGGAGTTCTGGCAATCCCATATTCATCATTTTGGACAAATGGAGAAAGAAGGGAGGTGTGGAATACATTATGGATTTTCCAGTTTGGGGGTAAATCCAATTGATACATCACAGGAGAGAGTACTTTTACAATAGGGAAGGGTCCTTCCCTTTTTGGGCCAAGCTTCTTTGATGGATAGGGGGTTTTAAGGTTTTTATTTGATAACCATAGTCTGTTGCCTTTCTTCCAAGGTTTGAACTTTGGGAAGTCATGGGAGAATTGTTGGGCATTGATGATTGCTGCTAGTGCCTCATCCCTGGCTGTTTCTAGTTGTTGGAGTTGGTTTTCGAGTGTGGGATTGAAGGTTTTCCCTATTGGAGGATAGGCTCGTGGTTTGTAGCCCATCATTAGGTGAAATGGGGTCTATTTGGTTGCAGAGTGTACTGAAGAATTGTGATTGAATTCTGCCATTGGGAGTAGTTCATTCCAGAGGTCTTGTTGTCCTTGGCAGAATATTCAGAGGTATGTTTCTAACTCCTGGTTAACTCATTCAGTTTCCCCATTGGTTTGTGGATGGTAGGCGGTAGATAGTGCGATGTCATAGTTGAGTAGTCTGGCTAGTTCCTTTGCAAATGCTGAGGTGAATTATGGGCCCCTATCTGAAATAACCTTTGAATGTAGTCCAAAGCATGGGAATACATACTTGAAGAATAAGATTGCCACTCCTGCTGCATTGACAGTTTTGATAGTTGGGATGAAAATTGCCCCCCGGCTAAGTCCATGGTCCACCACAACTAATATGGAGTCCGCACTCTGTGAAGGGGGTAGATTGGTGATCATATCCATGGAGATGGTGTGGAAGGAATGGGGGCTGGTGACAGGGATAGGGACCAAAGGTGGATGGGAGAGGTTGTTAATATTTTTATTTTGCTGGCATATCGGGCATCCAGCGATATATTTTCTGATGAAGGTTGAGAGTCCTGGCCACTAGTAGTCGCGGGATAGGAGTTGGATAGTCCGGTGTTGTCCCCCGTGTCCTCCTGCTGCGGAGGAGTGGACGGAATGGACCAAATCTTTTCTTGCATCAGGGGGTATGTAGAGTTGATGACAGAAGTAGAGTTGTCCTTCTTCATAGGTCCAGTCTGAGGGGTGGGATTTGTTGGGGATGTGATTTTCCTTGTATATATGTTGTAATGTGTCTAGCACCAGTGGATCTTTTTCTGATGAAACCTTGATTTTATCGCATAATGTGAGATCTATCTGTTTGATGAATAACTCCTCTGGGAGGAGACAGATCTGATTGTTATTGTTATCAAGGTTTGGGTTTGGCATTCTAGATAGGGCGTCAACTGGGCCCATTTGTGTTCCTGGGAGGTGATGAAATACTAGGTTGTACTCTTGTAGGAATAGTTGCCATTGTGCATGTTGTCTGGAGAGTTTTCGTGCCTCTTTGAAGTACAGGAGGTTCTTGTGGTCGCTTAGGAGTGTTACCGAATGATGAGTTCTGGTTAGATAATGTCTCCAGTCATCTAACACATATATCACTCTCACATCAGGAAAATTTTTAAGTGCTGGTAGTGCTGGTATTCCCAGATATAACATAGATATAGCATTATAATGCTAGATATAACATTATAACTGCCATTAAATTTTCCTGATGCAGAAGTTCTGTTATGCTGGACAAGCGTGGCACCTAGTCTGATCCTTTATCGCAGCGTGCACTCGATAGTAGCATGAAGACTAATAGAAATCCAAAGGTAATCGCTGCAGTGACTCTTTCACACTGAGGAAACTAGACACCACACTTGTGATTGCATAGATCTAGCTGAGGTTACAAGTACAGAAGGCTACCATATTTATAGTGATCCCCTAAGGTATAGATCCCTATTGTGGAAAGGAAGAGGCACTACAGATTGAGATCCACAAATGCTGCACCTCACATGAGGCAAGAAATGAGGTAGTCCGAAGATAAGGTGAATGAGAAGGGGCTGGTGATGCCTGACATACTGAAACGGAGAAATGGAAGATCAGGCAATGAGGTCTCCATGAGGAGAGCCGAAATAATGGTACATCAATGGAGAGGTTGTTGATAGAAGATCTGAAGTAGATCAACAACCTAAAATGTCCCCAATACTGAGGTGAAAATATGAACTCAGCTTTTGGGTGTCTAAAGGAAATAAGGGGGTTCGACTGAACGACTTTCAACCCATGGAATTGTCACCACTCATCTGCTACAGGCCACTCCGGTTCCTCCTCCAGGGGAGGATCCAACACATCCACATCATATCTGTTCCCCATCCAAAGCCAGCAGGTGGTGCAGAAACAGTCCTTTCTGTGACCGAGGTAATCTTTATTAGAGATCATAACAAGTTCTTTATTGTAGATGTCGTAATTCTGTTCCATGGGTGATAAGGTGCTGGATCTGTATGTGCATGGGTGGAGGTCTCTGTTGAGATCCTTCTGCATTAGTACCCCTCTAGTTCCTACTAGAGAGGCGTCCATCATTACAAAGAATGGTTTGTTCAGATTGGGGATGGAGAGTATGGGTTGTTCTAGGAATTGTTTCTGTAGTTCTTGGAAGGCATTTTCTTGTGGGGGATCCCATGACCATTTTGTTTCTTTTTTTGTTAGTTCAATAAGGGGTCTGGCCTTAGTAGAGAATCTGCTGATAAATTTTCGGTAGAAGTTGCAGAACCCTAAGAAGGAGCATACTCCTTTTACTGTAGTTGGGGGGTTCCACTCTTTGATGGCTTTGAGTTTGATGAGGTACATTTCTGTCCATCCCTTGGAAATGATTATCCCTAGGTATTCGGTACTTTTTGTGTTGAAGGAGCATTTTTCCAGTTTGAGGTAGAGTTTGTGCTCCATCATCCTTTCCAGTATCTTCTTAGTTCTTTGATCATGGGTTTCCTGGTTGGGGGAGTGGATAAGGAGGTCATCCATGTATATGATGAGCCATCCTTCAGCTAGGTAGTCAGTAAAGATATTGTCCATTAGTGCTTGGAAGGTGGCCAGAGAGTTGCAAAGTCCAAAGAACATTACAGTTGGTTCAAACAATCTCATTGGTGTGATGAAGGTGGCTTTCCATCTATCCTCTGGTACTATTTGGACATTATTGTATCCCCATCATACGTCCATTTTAGTGAAGATTTTGGACCCCCTTAGTTTGTCGATCAGATCTCTGATAAGGGGTAGAGGATAGGCATTTTTAACCATATGTTCATTTAGGTACCGATAGTCTTGGCAGGGCTGGAGTTTTCCATCTTTCTTATCAACGAAGAAGAAAGGGGATGCTTGGGGGGATTTGGATGTCTGTATCTTCCTACTCTTAAGGTGTTCTTCAATGAATTTTCGACATGCTTCTGTTTGTTCTGGGTTTAAGGGGTAGTTTTTTGCTTGTTGGGGTGTGAATGAAGGTAAGAGGTCAATGTGGTGATCATAGCTTCTTTTAGGAGGGAGTGTGATGGTGGCTTCTTCTGAAAATACTTGTTTGTATTGTTGGAATTTGTCTGGTAGTACTGTTTCTTTTTTCTGCTCTTTGTGGGCTATGTCCATAGAGATAGTGAGTTTGTAAATCTCCTCCTGATCTGTGCAGCATCAGATAAGTACTTCCTCATTTGGCTCCTCTGCTAGATTCATGGTGAGGTACTTGATTAGATACTGTTGTTCTTCTGGGTTGACACTTCTTTTTCCCCCTTTGAGTTCCCAATGTACCCAATCGATTATTGGGTTATGTTGTGTCAGCCAGCTCATTCATAGGATCATGTCGGTTTTTCCACTTTTGATTACTAAGTAGTCCCTGGTTTCTCTTCTTCCTCCAATGGAGGTGGTGATGGTGGCTTTATGGATTATATCTCCTCTGGTGTTAGATGTTCTGTCCACATTGACAGCAATCCTCCATATTTTTAGTTTTGTGAGGGGGAGTCGTAGTTTTCAGGAAATTGGTTTGTTAATGAAGCAATTGGTTGCTCCACTGTCGACAAGGGCTTTTAATTCAGTGTTTCCTGGAAGTATTTGAATAGGGATGGTAATTGATTTTCATTCTATAGATTGTACATTCCAGGTCTTAGGAGAGTTACACACTGTTGAAGCTTTCTGCATTAAAAACCCTTGGCTCATTCTACCTGGTTCCTGAGTTCTTCTGTGCTTATTTTAGCGACAATTTCTTCCTCCTCTTCTCCTTGGTAAACAGGTCCCTCATACACCTCTTTGAGAATCTTGATGACGTCTTCTTCTTTTACATCCTTGTCACTGAGAACCTTAATGTAGTTGGTGATAGCTGATGGTGTGGGGTCGGTGGAGATTTCCTTTGTTTGTTTCTTCTTTTGGAACTTAGTGTGGGAAGATGTTCCTGGTCGCGGATGGTTCCTGGTAGAACACCCTACTTTGTGACAGATAAAGCAGTGATTTTCTTTTATATGTTTAGCACAGTTGAATGGGGATAATTTGATGACATTGACATCCATTGCGTTAGGGTCACATGCTTCTGCCTTGTATCGATTCCCTTTTAGGTCTCAAACTCTTTTGATCTGTCTCATTTGCCTGTGACTGGATTTGATCCAATCTTTAAGAGTTTCTGGTTCCTTTATGGCTATGACTTTTTCCACGATCAACAGGTTGAGGCCTCTGATGAACCATTCTATCAGGGCAGTATCATCCATCATCTTTGCTTTTCCGGAATAGAGCTGGAAGTCCTGTGTGTATTCCTACAACCTTTTTGTCATAGGGAAGAAGTCTTTGTCCTTCTGTTTAAGAGCAGCTAACTTTCTCCTATGGTCCAAGTGGTCCTCCTTGGATGAAAATGCCACTAGAAATCTTTCTTTGAAGCTTTTCTAGCCTTCAGTATCTGGGACTGTTTCTGCTTCTTGCTGATTATAGTATGCTTCAGAAAATGTTTTTCCTCTCCCTTTGCTCATTTTGTTCAAGGCAGTGTTGATTCTGTCTTGATCATAGATGTAGATATCGTCATTCATGGAGAAGTAGTTGCTCATGGTCATGATCCACCATGTGGCATCTTCTCCTTCCCCGGAGAAATCAGTTGGTAAGCCTGCTCACTTTTCTGACATCTTGATCCTTTCCCTTCTGATTGGTGGGGGTGGGTCAATATCCAGGGCGAGCTGTTCCTCTACTGGCTGCAATGTAGCTGTATTAGGTGGGATAGGAGTTGGAGTCCTGTCAGCTGTAACAGTTTGTGTGTTAAGGGCCAGAGGTGCAGGTAGGCTCTCAGAAGGGTAACGATAGATTCAGGTTGAATGGGGTCGGGGGTTGTGATGATGGCTAGGAGCAGTAGAGCTTCCTTCAATTTGAAATCTTCGAGACAAATCAGGGATAGGGTGGTTTTGGTAGGTGTTGTCAACATTTTGGTTTTCTTCTCCCTCGGATGGGAGATCAGCAGTGGAGTATATGTTGACGGATCTTCCCTAGTGGGGATTGGGGCCCACTAGACTCTTCTTGGTAGAACAAGGAGTGAACAGGGTTCAACTAGATCTTTTGTGACGTGATCTACAGGTATAGATCCTAGACACAAAGATTTTGCCAAGTTCTAGCTGTCACTCAACAGTAGACAGGAAACTGATAGAAGTCCAGGATATTCTTGATAAGTCTTGCTGCATTCCTCACTTAGGAATGGCAGTTAAACCAAATACCATGTAGATTAAACGTAGATCTAGTTAAGGGAATAACTATACATGGGCAGCACTATTTATAGGGGAATGGAAGACTACTATGGCCATAAAAGGTAACCATAGGAAAGGGGAAGGCTGTCTGTAGGGCAAAGGGGTTGTCATAGATAAGTGTAGGTGGGGGAAGAGGAGATCGCACCAGTGTAAGGGTGTGATTGAAAGGAAAATAGAGTTCTATGATAAAGAATATAGTTCATACCAGTATATCAACAGGGCAGGGATGCGATCACTCCCATACAGGATCGGTGGGCCACTCGGGTGCGGGTGCAGTCTCCTCCAGATGGATCAGTGGTGCTTGGACATTCCACCATCTTGGGACCACGTCTCCTAGGGGTTCCTCTCCCCAGGTCACTCCCTCCGCTTCTCTATTTCAGAATTGGTGCCTCATGTCTAGGTTTCCTCTGTAGGTGGTAGTAGAGATGTTGGCATTAAGCCAAGGTTAATCTCCTTCATGAGGAAAAGGGGTGGCCCTCCATGGGTAGTCCACCTGATGCATGACAAGTGTGATCATCACTTCCCCCACCTATGCCTATCGCCCTGTAACCCTTAGCCCTATGGACAGCCCCCACCTTCCTGTAATCACTACTTATGGTCATAGTAGTTTCCCTTCACCCTATAAATACTGCTGCCCATGTACAGTAAAACCTTAACTAGATCTGCATTTAATCTACATGGTATTTGGTTCAACTGCTATCCCTAAGTGAGGGCTGCAGCAAGACTTACCAAGAATATCCCGGACTTCTATCAGTCTCCTATCTACTATTGAGTGACAGCTCGAACTTGGCAAAAGCCTTTGTGTCTTGGATCTATACCTGTAGATCATGTCACACAGGCTGAGTCATTCCTGCTTATTGCTGCTTACATCAGGAAAATTTAATGGCAGTTATAATGTTATATCTAGCATTATAATGCTATATCTATGTTATATCTGGGAATACCAGCACTACCAGCACTTAAAAATTTTCCTGATGTATTCATTTCTATATACGTAATTGGCCTGATTACTCATTCAACATCTGTCAATCATGAGTCATTCTCTTATTTTCTAACTCATCAATTATTCTTTGATGTTCTATTGGATTCTCTATAACTCATCTACGGACAGCCTCATTTCCATTCAAGGCAGTATCTCACAACACTGCCTCTCATTCCTCTTCCTATATAAACTCGTCCACCCACTACCATGTACCTTAGTCTAGTTCTCCCTTGGAATACACCTTACCATATTCCTCTTCCCTGTCAGACTTTTGAGTGTTCTCTTCCACTCAGTCTTCCTGACTCATGTTACGATTTGTCCCTGGGACATAGCTGAGTACTACATGGACTACTCTTTTTCTTTGATTCCCTTCACCTTTGACTTACCTATCGATTCCTAGATGAGTCCTTTATCTTCCATGCGGATATGCTCCGTTTCTCCTGACTCATCTAGTCATTGTCATTTATGCTTACTTGATCTCCTTTTGTCATAGACATTCCTTTGATCCGATTACTCATTATACATCTGTCATGGATGAGTCATTCTTATCTCTTATCTTGGTTCAACCCTTGACCCTTCTGACTCATCCATTCCATTATTATCTTGGCTTATCTGTTCCTCCTGACTTAGCCCCTGATCTTAGATCACCTTCCATTCTTCTGGCTAAGTCAGCACTTCTTTAATGTTCCATTACATTCTTGGACATTCTGATGATTCGTCACCATGACTCATCATCAGTCCCCTTTACCCAGTTACCTTTCCCGTACGACACAGCTGCCTTCCCCTTGATCACTATATATAGTGGCCCTCTCTGTACCATAGCTCCCTATCTTAGACCTCTCTTGAGGACTCCCTATTCCCTTGCGTAATTCCCTGCTACCTCCTATTATGATTTCCTGACACCCCTGTACTCTCTACCTCTTTGAATCTATTGCTTATAACATTTCATCATCATTTGCTCACCTCAGACGCCCAACTGTCGTTTCCTCGAAAGATCGTCTCTCATCAGCAAGTACTCCTCAAATAACCTTATCCTTCGTCATCTTGCTGAAAGACCCTGTTGACCATTGGTGATGTTCCTCTATTCCTGTCCTTCTTTGTCACATCACCAACCTCTTGACCACTGATGGCCTTCCCTTCGGACCAATCCCTATCTCCAAGCCATCTCCCTGATGGTACCATGGCAGCCCTCTCCACCCAGTCAATCCCAGGGCAATATCCACCACATTCCCCTTGATCCCCGGTGATGTCCTCTTTGATATTTGCCCCTTGCTACTTACCTCCTCCGGCCGCTTCCAAGAACTTACCTTTGCCCTTCCCTCTCATCCTTGTCCCAGCTCTCTGTATAGGGATACAAGGGCTACACTTGGGCCTACCCAGCACAAGCGTAACATATATGAAGAATCTGTCTACCAAGGAGAGGAGAAGGAAGAAACTGTCGCTAAAATAAGCACAGAAGAGCTCAGAATTCAGGTAGAACGCACCAAGGGTTTTTAAAATAGAGAGCTCTATCTGTTACGATCTCTAACAGAGATGACCTTGGTCATAGAAAGGACTGCTTTTGTACAACATGTTGGCTCTGGATGGGGAATGGTTACGATGTGGATGAGTTGGACCTTCCTGCTGAGGAGAAACCTGACTGGCCAGTAGCAGACGAGTGATAATGAGAAGTGGGCTGAAAGTCATCTGGATGGACCCCTTATTCTTTCTTGGATATCCAAAAGCTGAGTTCTCTTTTCCACCTCAGTATTGGGAACACTTTCGGTCATTGATCTATTTCAAATCTTCTATCAATGACCTTTTCTTTGATATACCATTAATTCGGTTCTCCTCATGGAGACCTCATTGTCCTATCTTCCATTTCCCCTATTCCAGTATGCCAGGCATTAATGCCCCTTTTTCATTTATCATATCTTCAGACTACCTCATTCTTTGCCTCATGTGAGGTGTAGCATTTGTGGATCTTGATCTGCAGTGCCTCTTCCTTTCCACAATAGGGATCTATACCTTAGGGGATCACTATAAATACGGTAGCCTTCTATACTTGTAACCTTAGCTAGATCTACGCAATCACAAGTGTGGTGTCTAGTTTCCTCAGTGTAAAAGAGTCACTGCAGTGATCGAACCCCTCAGTATTTCTATTAGTCTTCGTGCTACTACCAAGTGCACACTGCGATAAAGGATCAGACTAGGTGTCATGCTTGTCCAGCGTAACAATAGATCTAGCTGAACTATTGCCCCTTGTATCTATAAGAAGGGTACCCATCAACAGGCAAGATTTCATCAGGAAGATATACCATACCGGTGGACTCAGACTCAGACTCCCACCAACCAGACAATCAAGCTGAGGCTATCAGAAACACCCCAGTTCCTCTTCGATCTATTTGAATCCTGGGAAGAAGCAGAATTGCTGGGACATCTCATCCACCCCTCACTGGTCAACACCACTCGCATTAATGAACTTCTATGTCAGAACCCGCACCTCTGATCCCTACTATTGAGACTGTCTTCACCAGAAGGGATCCATCTCCTATACCTGTTGAACTACCATCTTTATCTCCGGATAATTCGAGAAGGGAGCCAGAGTCTCATAAGAGCAGACCACCCACCCCAAAACCAGAACTGATCCAGGTAGACCTTGATGAAGAAGATCAAGACTTTACCCTCAGCCAACCAGAACCAAAGAAGGACATGACTGCAAAAGAACTAAGGGCAGGATGCCCCACCAATTTCTCAGGAAAAGCAGAGGATGCCAAATGGTGGATCCTATCTATGACAGCATACTTCCTCATGAATGAGGATCTCTACAACACAGAAAATAAGAAGATCTTAACCACCCTTAACAAGATGAGTAAAGGGAGAGGAAGAGTATTTGCAGAAGGATGGTATATATCTAATGATGACATCACTGATGAAGAAAAGAAGAAGAAGAAATGGGAAGACTTTGCCCATGAATTCACGAACTCATTTGTATCAGAAGAATCTCACAAGGATAGCCGACAAAAGCTTACACAAATGCATATGAAATGAGGACCGTCCACCATGACGAACCTCCAGGAATACATCCAAGACTTCCAGCTCAAAGCTGCCAACTCCAAAGAAAAGAGTGAAGGCGCATTATGTGAATGGTTTGTCAAAGGACTCAACTTTGACATTTCCTCCCCCATCGTCCTAGTAAAAGAACCTGACACACTCATGGAATGGATCAACAAATCCTATCAAAGGATGAGACAGATAGAATGAGAAAGAGACTTACAAGGAAATCACCTCTCCTACTTTGGAACTGGAGGAGAAGGAAGAACTAAAGATCCAAATGCTATGGACATAGACGTCATCAGACTAACTCCAGTCGAGAAAGCCAAACACTTCAGGGAGAACCAATGCTTCATATGCCATAAAGTCAGATGCTCAACTAGGAAATACCCGAGAGATCATTTGTCATGCACCAGGTAGACTACCCGCAGAGGGCCACCCCATTTCCTCATGAAGGGGATCGACCTTGGCTCAATGCCAACATCTCCACAGCTGCCTATGGAGGGAACCTGGATATGAGGCATCAATTCTGGAACAGAGAGGCAGAAGGAGCAATCTGGAGAGAGGAGCCATTGGGAGACATTGTCCCTGGGTGGTGGAATATCCAAGCACCACTGATTCACTTGGAGGAGACAGCACCTGCACCTGAGTGGCCCACCAATCCTGCATGGATGTGACCACATCCACATCTATCCATTATATCGGTATGAACTCTATTTCTTATCTTTGGACTTTAGTTTCTTTTCGATTGCACCCTTACACTGGTGCGATCACCACTCCCTCCACCTATGCTTATCTATGTACAACCCTCTACCCTATGGACAGCCCCCTTCCTTCCTGTGGCTGCTTATTATGGTCATAGTAGTTTCCCCCACCACCTATAAATATGGCTGCCTATGTACAGTATTTCCTTAACTAGATCTATATTTAATCTACATGGTATTTGGTTCAACTGCCATTCCTGAGTGAGGAATGCAGCAAGACTTACCAAAACCATCCTGGACTTCTATCAGTCTCCTGTCTACTGTTGAGTGACAGCTAGAACTTGGCAAGATCTTTGTGTCTTGGATCTATATCCATAGATCACGTCACAAGTTATACTTGGCCATCAATGTTGATCTATACAATACAGACACTAAGAAAATTGCATATGCCTTGTCTTATATAAAGAAAGGAACTCCCCTCACTTGGGCTGCTATGTTCAGAGAAACAAAACTTACTGGGAGAAACTTTTCCCTTGGATCCTGGACTGACTTTGAAACAACTTTCAAAGATACCTTTGACAATAAAGACGCAAAAGGTGAAGCTTTAGCATGGCTAGCTAAGACTCAAATCTATGAAAATTGCTCTGGAGGATATAATCCAATGCTCCAGAACTATATTACCAATTTCAAAAACAAAGTCACCATTGCTGGTGTAAATAACAATGATGTCCTGATCAATTACTTTGCCTCTGGAATTCCTGTGTCCCTGATGCAATGAGTCCATATAATGGAAACTATACCAACCACTATCAAAGTATGGTACACCAAGACAGCTCATTTTGCCACTGTTGAAGAAAGAGCTCTCAAAATCACTTCAAGGCATAAAAAGGGCAATACTCCCTTTACCCTGACCTTCACACCTTGAACTCCAAAAGATCCCAATGCCATGGATATAGATGTTATCACCCTGCTGAAGAAATTGACTGATGAAGAATGAGAGAAATGTAGAAGAGAGGGGAGATTTTTAAATGTCATCAAAAGGGACATATGACCAAAGACTGTAGGGTTAAATTTGAAAGAAAACTGTCTGCAGTACCTTCCAAAGACATTAAAATCATGGAGTCTGGAGTCAAGGAGATAAAAGACCAGGTTGTAGGAAAGGTGGCAATGGATTTTTAGAAAGAAGGATAAAAGCAATGCACATACCTCCTACTTCTTGACCATATACAAGTATTAAAGCAATGCACATTTTGATTCAACTCCTTTGCACTAAAAACATGGTCAAAGCCATTGCCACCTCAGCCCTAGTAGATTCTGGAGCCCAAATGTTATGCCTAGATTGGGCCTTCATCCATAAACACCACCTCCCTCAACAGAAATTACCATCACCCATCATTGTTTGAAATGCAGATGCATCTCTCAATCAAGGAGGGCCTATTAAATTCACCACCACTTTATTTGTCAACATCAATGGACTCCTTTGAGAAACCACCTTCCATATTATGAATTGTGGAAAGGAGAATGTCATACTTAGACTCCCTTAGTTAATAGAAACCAACCCCATGATTAATTGGAAAGAAAGAACCCTCCAGATATCTTAGAAAATTGATTAATCAGCAAATTTTATAGCTCTTCATGAACAGATGAAACAGGAGAAAGAAAATTTATTTGCTTAATGAAGATATCAAAACCCTCCTCCTAAGCATATCTCTGTAGATGCCTTGGTCGATGAACACCTGTTTGCTTACTGGAACAGAATAGAAGATGATGTCCTTTGCACTAGTATAGTACTAAGCCAAGACATATCCCACTTAAAGCCATTGAGATCACTCTTGTGAACTATTCTTGCCAATAACTGATTCATCCCCAACACATCTCTGACTTGTGGAACACTTACTATGTCTACTCAATTGGCTATTGATAGTGAGAAGAAAAAAGTAACTTTGCCAGAAGCATATATTATGTTTAGAGATGTCTTTGCTGACAAAGATACTCCTCTTTCTCCAAGTCACAACTGCAATCACAAGATTAATCTGACTGAAAACTTTGTTCCAAAAATTGAAAAATTATACCCTCTCACCTCAGAAGAATGAAAAGTGCAGGACAAATTCCTAGATGAAAATTTGAAATCTGGAAAAATCCATCCATTATCTTCCCCATAGGCAGCCCCATTCTTCTTTGTTAAAAAGAAGGATGGCAAACTACATCCTGTTCAAGACTACAGATATCCCAATGACCATACTATTCAAGACACTTATCCCCTACCTCTGATCTCTGATCTCTTGGACAAACTAAAAGATGCCAAAATCTTCACTAAATTTGACATCTGTTGGAGATACAACAACATTCACATTAAAGAAGGACATCAATGGAAAGCCACTTTCATCACTCACTAAGGATTCTTTGAACTGGTAGTAATGCCTTTCAGCCCAAAGAATGCCCCAGCTACCTTCCAACAATTCATGAACAAGGAGTTCAGAGATCTCATTGCAGCAGGAAAGATTGTCATCTACATGGATGATATTCTAATCTTTACAAAAAACCAAGAAGACCATGATGAAACCACCTGTCAAGTGCTTCAAAGAATAAGGGAACTAAACCTTTGTTTACATCTTCAAAAATATCTATTCAATGTCTCCAAAGTCGACTATCTTGGAATGATCATCAAATCTGGATCTCTTGCAATGGATTCTATCAAATTAGATGAAATAGCTTCATGGCCAACATCAATGAAAACAAAAGACATATGCTCTTTTCTAAGTTTTGCCAACTTTTATCACAGTTTTGTACCACACTACTCCACTCAACCTTTTTTTGACCTCACAAAGAAAGATCACATATGGGACTGGTCTCAGTCCTGCAATGATGCCTTCCAAGAGTTAAAAAAAGTCTTTCTTTCCCAGCCAGTTCTCCAATTTCCTGATTCAACAACTCCATTCACTATCGCCACAGATGTATCTAAATATGCTACAGGCGGCATTCTTCTTTAAACCAACTCAAATGGCAATTGGCACCCCTATTCCTATCTTTCTCAAACTTTCTCCCCCACTAAATGAAATTATGATATTTACAATTGAGAATTATTAGCTGTCATTCATGCTCTCAAAACATGGTGTTATTATCTTCTAGGTTCTTCATTTCCAGTCCAAGTTTTTACCAATCACAAGAATCTTCTCTACTTCAAACAACTCCAGAATCTGAATAGACAACAGGCTCATTGGCTTCTTGACCTTGCAGATTACAATCTAAAGATGATTTATGTGCCCAGGTTACTTCTCTCTGATCCAGATGCCTTATCTCATTGCCCTGATCACTGTCCTGATGACTCTTCCAACAATTCATCTGCCACTCTACTCCTCCCTTCCCTATTTGTTAACCTCCTTGATGTGGCTTTATGAACAAGTATCACTTCTCTCTCATCCTCCAATCCCTTGATTCAATGAACTATTCTCAACCTTCCTGAAGCCCCCCCCACTCTTTGTGCTCATCTTTCCAATTGGAAGTATAAAGATAATATCCTCACCTATCAAAATCACATTTATATTCCCCCTGCTCTTCATCATAACATAGTCTCATGCTGTCATGATCACCCCACTGCTGGTCACCCAGGTTTCCTTAAAACATACCAGTTGGTTACTTCCGCCTTCTGGTGGCCAGGCTTAGCCTAATTTGTTTGTCATTATATTGCTGGTTGTGCTACTTGTCAAGCCAACAAATCTAACATGCATCCTATAACTCCCCCTCTTACTTCCATTAAATCCTCCTATTCTCACCCCTTTCAGCAGATATCTGTTACGATTGCACTTATCCAAGCCTTCATCGTAACTATTTATCAAGACAATCTCACGGTCATGTGCTAGTCACATGCTCATATGCATTATGCCAATGATCACGTGCACGGTCACATGATCTCCATTCCTATTTAAACTTCAAATCGTACTCTAAGCACTACGGATTGCTAGTCAATCCTTAATACTCAAGACTTAGTATTTTTCCGCTATCGTGGGAAATACTTACTATATTTATCCTTAGAAGGGGGATCCCTCTGACGATCCCAATTATGCGAAGTCACAACACATGTTGTACATGTGTTCCCCTCATTTATGCCTCATGTGTGCAGCATGCTGCCACATCCATTTCACAGAAGCATTGACTGCTTCTCACCTCATTGAAGACGCATGTTGAACATGCTATAACCTCAAGTATTTAATTACCGCAGGCTTCTATTTCGAAGTTCTTATCTATACCTGCTGGTAAACATATGTTTTCATTTCCTATTATATTTCATATTCAGGATCTATCCCTATTGGTGGATATGATCCGTCTTATCTATGACTCACCTTGACTCTAGATGGGTACAGGGTATATGCATTGCCTTGCACTGGTGTGCACAGGTTCCATTTGATATTTATTATCAAACCCCTATGATTGGCTGCCACAAGTGGCACCACTTTCATTTCT